>CP137674.1:35119255-35395954 GCA_037976565.1 Mesocentrotus franciscanus | reverse complement strand
AGACAATGGACCCATCAAATTTCTGGCTAAAGCAGTTGGGATGATAGGAATGGGTTTCACATGAAATCCAGTGAAAACAGTTGCCACTGTCACAGCTCCAAAATGAAGACTCAGGGTGATGTCATCTGCATTGCTATGGCAGCGACACAGGACACGAAGGGTCAAACATCTGGCAGGGTCAACCGATCCATGTGTGCTGAGGCTGCTTTCAAGAATCTGTGGGGAAAAAGATGGATAGGCTCAGAAAAGGCTACATATTGCCCTATGTCCATGGAAAAATAAACGCATTTCTCAGAAATAGTAATTCCATAGACTTCTTCTCCTCCCCCAAAAAAATAACTCTTTAAATATTTCTCACTTTGTTCAATGACTAAGTGACAACTGACAACACCTTGTGTCCTTTGGAAATGGCACTATATAAAGCCAATTATTCTCATTATTATTATGAATCAGTATGTTAATTTTGTTCACTGTATGAGCTTCAACCTTCATATATTCCAACAATACAAATAATGGAAGTTTGATCTCTTGAATATTCATTTGAAGGGCCTGGAGTTTCAATATTTACATGTAGTCCCATTGGAGTGTTTGTCATGTCTGTATACTAGGAAGTAGTCCTGTTTGGATTAACTCCAGGGTACATTAACCAATTGACTACAAGAACAGGATAGTCCCTGTATCAAGCCCATGAGAAGTAAAGAATTCAGTAGCCGGGGTGGGTTAAAGAATTCAGTAGCGGTGGGATCAAGAATTCAGTAGCCGGTGGGTTAAAGAATTCAGTAGCCGATGGGTTAAAGAATTCAGTAGCCAGGGGGTTAAAGAATTCAGTAGCCAGGGGGTTAAAGAATTCAGTAGCCAGGGGGTTAAAGAATTCAGTAGCCAGGGGGTTAAAGATTCAGTAGCTGGTGGGTTAAAGAATTCAGTAGCCCATGGGTTAAAGAATTCAGTAGCCCATGGGTTAAAGTAGCCTGTACATGGCCAGCATGACCCCATACCTTGAATGCAGCGATGAAATCATCTGAGGTGTGTGTTGCTGAGATGTCTGCATCTCCTAGGAAGGTTGTAAGAGGAACAATGAAATCTGCTGGTAACCTGGCAGTAGGGAGACGAGTCTTACGACCAGGAACATCACGACCAGGATCAAAACGATCTAAAGACACAGTCAAGCCTTCCTCATCTATAAAACAAGGAGAAAGGAGACATGTTACAGAGGGAGAGCTGAATCTATCCTGAAAGGTAAATTCAACATCATCATCATCAAAACCATTATTATCATTGAAAATCAGCATCCATCAGCATCACAATCATCATCATCATCATCATCATCATCATCATCATGTCATCATCAACAAGTGCATTCAGTTAGGTGGATAACGGTGTTTGCATTCATGTAGAAAGCACTCTTTGACTTGTCTTAATTCAATTGAATTCCTTGTCTTCTCCATCACGCAGATGATAACAAATTCGCTTTCCTCCTATTCAGTTCATTATCATCATGATTGTATTTATTTTATTAAATACCATCTCAGTTGTTATTACCTGGATCCACCATCACTGCTCCGATCAGGAATCCATGGTATGGATGTACATCTGCTTGAAGGGCATGTCTGTGAGCTAGTCTTACAGCTGCTTCAGATACACGCATAGATATATTCCTACAATAATGATAAATACAATGAAAATGTATGCATATCCAGCCAAAGGGATGCTCGAGGTGCATACAACATACCACTAACCCTGGCATTAGCCCAGCTGCTCCAAGGCACTGAACTCATTCAAAGATTTGTTTGTACCTGGTACCAATTTGTGTAGTAAATGGTTACCTGATCAGAAAAAAATCTCTGAATGCTTTAATCCACATCTTGATTAGAAATAAAGGACATCAAAGCTGCAAATGGGACTTGAACCACAAATCAATTTGACAACACTCTGGTGACTTATCCACTAAACCACACCATGACACCTCTACAAAATGTACTATGAATGATTATCACTACGTTAACAAAACTTTAGACGTCTATCAATTTACAGCAGGAAATCATGACTAATCATGAACGTAAGTTTCACTTCATTATTTGAAGAAATCAAAGTTCTTTCTTAACCCATTACCTACTGAAACAGGATGGTTCACATATAATCCAACAGAAAGTAGGACAATTCAGTAGTAGACAGATTAAATAATTGGTTGATCATGTTATCCATAAGCAGCATACATTTTGTGTAAGTCAATCAACTTTAGTAAATGGTATGATGACAAGGTTTATTTCTAGCCACTTTATAGAGATTACAACCAGTGACATCCTGGATAATGTATAATTTGTTGTTCATGATTAGTAATTCTGTTTTCAATGCAGCAGAATACAACAGAACTGAGATGCAAAACAGTGCATTGCAAGTGATCTTGTTATCCTGAATATATATGTTAGAGACATTTGAGTAAATAAATAATTACAAAGATTGCGTGCAAACTTGCAGAGTCAAATGTAAGAGAGAGACAGTAGATAAAGAAACAGATAAAGAGAGAGATTGACACCAACAGAGAGAGAGAGAGAGAGAGAGAGAATGGGGGAATGAAAACAAATTACAGAGATGATAAAGAAGAATCCTAAGTAACATCACCTTGTATGCATTGGATGAAGATGAATTGAGGGTCCTATTCGGGTTTGGTCCCTGTGTGGGGAAAAAGGCACATCACTATAGTATAAATGTTTACATTTGATTCAATACATATACATACAACACAACTGACTACATACAAGCTACATAGAATTCAATATCTTTGCATGGTACTATTCTGAAAATCGACAAGGAGTCAATGACCTTTAATACAAAATAGAATGAAATATACAAAATGTACAATATAATATTGATCTCCTACAAACATTAGCACTCATATTCACTGTACAGAAGAAGTAACTCACCAGAGAATATTTTTGGTCAAAGGAATTTGAACACATTGTGTTTGATTGAAGTTTTCTGCATGTCACTGGTTGGTTGGTGTTTAGATGGAGCAGGTGGAAAATATGAAGAATATTGACTTTGAAGAGGATGTGAACCCTGGAGTCTAGCCATGATTCAATTAATCCTGTATGTAACAAAGAACAAGTTTGTAATAACAATGATGAATACAAAAATTAAAATTAAAACAAATAGAATATCACTCATAGGACCAGACACAGATATAGACGCTACGTCGAACTATGTCACAAACTCACTGCTGAACACTATTAAACATCAATGACAATGGAAGTAGGTTCCATCCATTCTGTGCAGTACCTTCATGAAATCGGATACGACAGATAGATTAGCAAAAGCAAGACTGCAAGTTCCTATTTTTATGTTCTGCATTGATTTTCAATGTTATTTTATAATATAGATCTAGTCTATAACAATTAGACTAGATCTATACATGTGTAATTCATAAATCAAACTGTTAGGTCTAGAGTCTTGCGTCTAGACGACTAGAGTCTAGACTTTTTTAGATGCAGTCTGCAGATACTGGCAAAAATGCGAGTTATTTACCGTTTGCGTGCAACAGGGCCTTGCAGGGGTTACCGTCTCGATATGGGGAAGGTTGACAAATGTCAGTTTTATTAAAGAAGTACCCGTACGTACCAGACAGTAATTTCTGTCTATCGATCACCATGTCCATGACCATGATCACTGGAGGCTGGACACTGTCAGTGTGACCGACAATAATATCATAAATCATTTAAAAAATGATATTATCATCATGACTCATGAGACATGACACAGGCCTTAAATTTCAATATTTTTAGGGCAAGGCCACTTTTCTGTAGGGCACATTCCTATATTACAGCACAAATAGGAAGAATTGGAAAGGGCACAAAAAATCTCCAAGGGCAAGGCCAATGAGAGGGGCATTGAGGCCAATCAAAAGGGCATCCAAGGCCATGGCCTTGGTGGCCTTGGATTAATTTAAGCCCTGATGACATCATGCATTATCAAGTCATAATGAATCCATTCCATGATCAAGCATCATCATCATCATATTCATAGTTCATACTCATATAGACTCTAGTCATACTTGATACTACTTCTAGTCATAGTCATACTCATACTCATAGACATCAAGTTATCATTTATCAACATCGTCATCAATCATCACCATCATCGACACCAACCTCAGACTCAGAACAATCATCATTTGGTCAATTGGTCATTATCATAATTATAATTCTGAATTAGCGCTTTAACGTTAGACCCTTGTTCTTGACTTGTGAGTTGTGTCACTTTTGCTATTTGGGCGCCGGAGGTAGCACCAGAGCGAGGGCTGGGCCAAGGCTGCCGGCTGGGCCGGGCTAACCGGCTAATCCTGGCGGCCAACTGCGAATGCCGGGCCGGGTCTGCCACTGGCACTGCACTGGCTACGGCCTTACGGAAAACTTCTATTTTGTAATGCCAAATAATGACATGGGAAAGAAAGCTGTCTTCTCTCTTGTCTTCACAACGCTAACAAACTTACCCTATACAAAACGATCGACTGAAGTCACATCAAAGCGGGGACAAGGGAAGACAGACTGTAAACCAGAAATAATTCTAACTCCAGGGATACGGGAACCAAACTGAAAAATTCCAAAATATTGATACGGTTAAATTTCGCGGGTGCTGATGACGCGACGTACCGTACCTATACCGTACGTATAGTGCAGTGTCGACCTCCGCTAGCTAATTCGGCCAGGTAAAATTCGGCCAAGCTATCGCTTATTTGAAGAGAGATTTACTAGTACATTAGTCCTTTTTTTTAAACAATAATTAAAGGATTGTTTTATTGATGTTTTTTCAATTTAGAGAGTTAAGTGGTATATTGGTGATAGTCAGGTTGAAAATAGATCGAGAAGAGGTATGATAATACAGTATTATACTTCAATAATTTAATTTTTTTTAAATGAAAGAAAAATTGAGAGGATCCGGCGAAGCTAAGACTTGTAAGAGAATGGGAAAAGAAAACTTGGAAATTAATAAAATGGGCTCGAAAAATTACGTTAACCATCGGTTTTCTAGCCTATCTTACCTTATTCCATTTCTTCAAAGCCTCAGTTTTGCTCGAAAGCAAGAATGAAGAGTTCTGAAAAAAATTGTTAAATGCCACCATAAATCCCCACATAAATCCCAGGAAATATGCATGCTTTTGACGAAGTCATTTATCATAGGTTAACACGTGGAAAAAAAACTATTCTAATAGACTGATTAAGTCCCCCCCTAACATTTCTTTGAAATTATGTAAAATGTTACTTACATAAAATTTGAGGATGCGCTATGTGGAAAAGAGTAATGAATGCTCCAAAAGTCAAAGAGACCCGGCCGCATATACATCCCAAGGAATATAATGCCTCTTTTGGCCTTCAAAATTCAACTGCCATAATTATATAGCTTAATTATCATGTGAAAACAAGGATTTCAAAAGAAGAAGAAAAGAAGAGAATAATAACGATATGATGATGATGATAATGATAATAGTATACACACACACACATACATACATGTTTATGTATATATATATATATATATATATATATATATATATATATATATATATATATATATATATATATAAGAAGAAGAAAGAAAAAGAAAGAAAAAAGGAGAAAGATTTCTTTTGAAATTGTGCCCCCTACAGGATCCTGGATCTGCCCCAACTCTATATTACCCATCGACTGCCAGAATTGTTTGACATGGGTTTAGCATATTTTGTCGAATCTGCCGTTCTGTATAAGCCTACTGGTACCCACTTTTATTGTTTTATTCATTTAACTGTATTTTCTTATTTTTGCACTCCATACTGAAACAACAGCCTCTCTGCTCTCCCCATATTGGCAGATTGGGGGGTAGGGTGGTATAAATTGCTGGCACTTCTATTATTAAAAATAATAATTATTAAGAGTTTATATCAATAGGCCAGCAACCTCCCCCCTAGACAGCCGGAAGATGGCGAAGAGGATTCCTAAAATCATTCTGCTGGAAAATTCTAAATTAGCTCATGTCCTGTCTTCTCTCTCTCTCACCCCCTCTTCCCTTCTCTCTCTCTCTCTCTCCACCTCTTCTCTTCTCTCCCTCTCTCATCCCCTCTTTCTCTCTCTCCCTCTCTCTCTCTCTCTCCCTCTCTCTCTCTCCTCTCTTCTCTCTCCCATACTCTCTCTCTCTCACTTCTCTCGTTCACCCTCTCTCTCTCTCTCTCTCTCTCAAACTGGTAGTACATGTACAATAATGTAAATAACACCCATGTATTGAAAGTCACTTACATGCACTCATGTTGAGCATATTATTTCATATTATGTCTCTTATGCAATAATGCAATAAGGCCAAAATAAAAAAATTGTTAATGATGTTATCATTCAATCTTATGTGATTGATTTTGTCCACAAAAAGCAATTGGTCAGATTGATTTTTTTTGGCGGGGAGATGATCAATAGATCACATATGCTTGTATATTGTGAATTGTCTTCACCACAGCAACTAATCAACGTTATCATGCCTTTCATATAGGGATGAAGATGACATACAATAAACAGTACAGACAAGTGTCTCAAAACTTTGTCAGAAACAATTATATTTTTTAATTTAGCATAATTTTCTAATGGTATAATAGAATAGAAATTTTGTAAATATAAATCTAAATGTACATACAAATCAGAGATGATATTCTAATAATCATTTTATCTATGGTACTACTATTTGTGTGAATGGATTGTATTTGTCACAAGTTAACAAATAACCTGTTCATACTAAAACTTCAAAGATAACACTGTTTACAGAATACCATCCCAGGGAAAATCATATCTATTGCATGAAATTTGAGTTCAAGTTCATATTTCAGACAAGCAAGACAATTCAGTATATTTCAATGTGTACAAATATTTAACAATTTCATTATAACCATAACTCAGCCTCATCAATGATCGATTATCAATATAGATAAACAGAGTAGTCTTCTATATATTTTCTTCTTCACATAGTCAGTTACAATAAAAGAAAGTTATTGGATCATGCATAAATCTACACTGCTTGAAAAGGCAAGACTAAGCACTTAAATTTGCACTAATGCTTCAGACTTTATTATATGTTCCCAAAATTCAAGTCTGTTTTTCTCCTTAATAGCTATTCTTACTACATCACATTACCTGTACATCTTTAAAGGCACCATGTCCCATTTGCAGGCCCCCAAAAATGACAAGTTTAGATTCCAACGGCATTTGAAAGACAATACTAATTTAGAACTTCCCTCAAAACAAAAGGGCTTGAAAACGTCTTTTTGTGGGAAAATAACGACCGTTAGTTGTCGAATCGAATTAAGCGAGCACGCTCGTTTAATGAAATAGTCTGATTTTCAGACTCTTGTACCGAAGGGTCATACGTTTTGTGCTGCGCAAAGATTCAATCACTTTAATTTTGGCCATTACAAGAAGTGTGTTATTGATTTAGATAAATGCTCATGTACCCTTTACAGCTAATTTTATATATGCTATTACCAAAGAAAAAAATAAATCAGTCAGTCACTCAATAGTGTCTGACAGTGAAGTCTAGAAAGTACACGGTTTCCTTGCATAATTTGAATAATAGGACATGGCTAACGTTTAAATTTCACAGATAGGACATACGTGACATATTCATAATTCCTGCAAAGTTCTACAGCATTTGATGTTGGCTGCAAAAGGGATACACTACCTTTGAGGTTGGATATATTCTGAAAATTGGCATATTATATATATATATTATATATATTTTATGCTAAAGGAAATGAAAGAATAATGCTTTCATATTGTCTTCATTTCCATGAGAGTTGCTACAGCTGTTATTACGTTATATCCTTATAATGTACACTTTTATCATATAATAAACCTCAACAAAAAAACAAAGATATTACAGATTATGAACAAGGAAAAAAAAAAATCTGGTTACCTTGTCCAGGTTTTGTGGTGAGGCTAGTGGTGACATTGACTCATCACATATGAAAATGATCACACTGCTAACTTATAAAGTAAAATTGAATAAACTTCATGATATCAGGACTATTTACTCACTTGTAAACACAAGAAGGGAAAGAGAAAGAAAATCTAGTCTTTCAAAATATTTGCCAGTAGCTACACATGACTGCTGAATAATTTTGATTGTTGCTTAAGTTTAATCCCTACTCATAACTTCATAAGGGTACTACATGTAAGTAACCAATGAAAAAACAGCCTCTGCTAGTCTGCTTGACGTTCATGGCACTTTCTCTAGAATCTCTCACAAATTCAACATTCTCGGTCAGTGTGTCAAATTGAGATCAAAATAGAACCTTTTAATAAAAATCATTGATGTGCATTATTCAAAAATAAATATTGGTCAGTTCAAATAGTACAACAGTGTAGCTGGATAATAAAAGTTCAATTTGATGTTTTTTCTCCTAAGTCCCTTTAAGACTATTCCAGTCTTCTAATATCCAAATGGTGATGCTACTAGGAACATAGACTTTTTTTTCATAACAACAAGGTGAAAACACCAACGATATATTACATAAATAATCATCTTTTATCCATAAACCTGATCAGTCCACTTGTGAACCAAGTGATATATATCAATTACTCACATTTGACAAAATATAGTTAGCAATTAGTCAAATTCATCTTTAGAAAGAGAAGGAATGTCAATGGGCCTGTTGTTCTGCTACTTTGATCAACTTGTCCTGTGGGTAGAAACCAATCTTCCACACAGACTTAGCATCACTTTCTCCTGGTGGCATAACGCAAGCATTTTTCACCCTCTGTACAAGATCTTCTGTAAAATGTTGATTCTTGGACACCAACAGAATCTTCAGTTTAGTCAGAGTATTGACCAAGCCTACAAGAACATTACCATCAAAAGTTGGTGAATCAGAGCCTGGACTGTTATCTGGAACAGAAGTGACATCGAGTTCCTCCAGATGCTTCAGTGGGGACAGATGGTGTAGATCAAAGAGGACATTCTCACTATTGGTGCACTGGTGCAGGTTGAGGATTCTCAAGTGTGTCAGGTTACTTCCAATCTTCTGCAGAGCTTCATTGGTCAGTGCCACCTTACTAAGATCTAGCTCCTGCAGGTTGGGGAAGTTATCTGCGATGCGACATGCCCCCCGTGAGGAAATGCGATAGCAGCTCCTTAACTTGAGGGCTAGAACAGATGTCATGGGGCTGGCGTGATGGATTCCAAGTCACGAAAACCAAAACCATTAGACCCTGATATGTCTAGATGTTGCAGGGAATCAAGTTTGGACTGTTTAAATGCTGCTGTCAGCCAGAATGTTGGATAGTTGCATGATATCAACTTCAAAGTCAGCAACTTTGAAGGCAGGTTGGATGAGCTTGCCTTGGACAAATCTGCTCTTGTGATGCAAAGTTCTTGTAGCTTTGGGCAGCGGTTTCCAAGCTCTTGCAGCAAGGAGTCTGAGATACACTCTGTATTCTTGACAGATGCAAGGAAACCCCCAAGACTGAGGCTACGTAGGGAATCACTGAAGTAAGCAAAGACTAGCTTACGAAGGCTGACTAGATTAATCTTGTATGGTGAAAGATCTACTACTCTCCAGAGTGGTTTCTGTCTCACAAGATGATTCCAGCCTCTACAGACACTGTGTAAAGACAATAAAACAAATTCATTGGTAACTCAGTCAACGCCAGTCTACCTGCAGTAGAGGTGTCGTGGTCTAGTGGATACATCACTGGACTGTGAATTTTCAGTATGCATAGGAAGAAGTACTAGCAGACACAATGAACTGATGTTATATACATGTACAGAAATTATAAGTTTGTGCTTTTAACAGTTTAAATGCAGTACAGAATGGTATGTATTGCATCTAGGGTATGTTTTTTTTTTTTAATCAAAACTGTAGACTTTCACGAAACCTATACATTATGGTTGACAATATTGACATGAATACATTTGTGCCCTTTGCCCAGGCTTGCCTTCTGCTGAGCACATATCAATACATGCACAGATCTACCGTATAATGGGAAACTACAAAGTATTTTGTCCCATAAGGTACAGACTCATCACAAAGTTTAGTATATCTGATATTCACATCAAGCTGATTGCCCTACTGTTTAGGATCAGATCAAATATCAAGGAAAATTATACTTTCTACAAAAGGTATCTTTACTTTCCACTTTACCGAGTGACATATGGGACATGAAATGACCGACGAATACCTTGGATTTGCCAATGTATTTCATGATTTCTTACCAGGCAGCTCTACAGACATCCTTGACAGGCAAATATCCCAGTATCTGTAGCATGACACTGTCAGGCATGGCTCTTACTGGGCATTCACCCATCTCACCCTGGACAGTAGTAGACAGATGATCAGCGACCTTCTGTGGTGTCAAATCATCCCTCTCAACCTGACATTGAAAACAGAGAAGGTGGGGTATAAATGGAAAAGAGAAAATATAATTTGCAAACTTTCAGATTATTATTTTGTATGCCATGTGATAAGATACTTGGTAGGATATCATAGTAGCAATTTCACATTCAAAATGAAAGAAAGAAAAAATAATTCTTAAGATTGTGGGTGGCTTCACAACAACCATTTTTTGTTGGTTGGCAATTAATTTATTATTAAATTATGGTCACGATGCAAGAGCCCCAATGATAAAATTGTGAAATTCAGGGGTCTAGACTTAGATTTTGGATGGAAGTGTCTCAAGCATCTGTTAAATCAAGCCCTGTAGTCTCAAATTATGACCTAAAATAGTAGACAATTCGTCTGTTTGGGACAAGAAGGGCGTTAACTCATATCATTTTACAGAGAGTTAATGCCCTTCTGGTACTAACTAAACGATACAATATTATACTTAAGTCCAACTTAAAGTCGATCTTAGTCTTTGTGAAACACCCCCCAGGTCTATGGTCCCATTCCGGACTCATGGCAGGTAATACAATTTTTAGTAATTTTTTACAGCACTATACCAACAAAACAAAAAAATTACAAAATAATGCAGGTGTCAATTGTATGACCCACCCTATGGACCCCGGGGAAGGTGCGTCATGGTTGGGTCATTTACCATCAAGGTGTGACTCAGGGTACCGTCATTTTACTCCTATGGTCAGTCACAATATTGACGGTGGGGTGTGTCGATGTCAGTCACTTTACATAGGTGCGTCACTGAATAAAGTACAGTGTATTCACGGCCGCTAGCGAAGCCCGCAAGCTCGCTAGCTGGTGTACTTCGTGAAGTCTAGTCCAACCAAAATGCCGAGTCGGCAAACTTTGCCCCAAATATTTTGGTATTTATATTTGTTAGAATCTCGTAAGCGATTCATTATTTTGGCATTTTACTTTCAAAAAGAAAATGTCAACTTGCTCAAAGCGGGATTTTAATACACACATGTATTGCTGAAAATCAATGTGTTCTTGCAAGCAATTGCCAAATTAAAGAGCGAAATTAATGCGCTGGTCACCGTAACACGAACAATGCAAGTACTATTACTTACGATCATACTTATAATACGATCTTCAAATTGATTTGTAATTGGCACTTAAATTTGTACTACTAACTTTCAGCTCAGCACTCGACAAGCTACAGACAATTTTTCGCATAGGAAAGCACATGTATCGCAGATCGCCATGCGGTTGGTTTTCTGTGGGTTCAATACGTAGTGATCGGACTGAAGTAAGCGGCGTTTTAAATGCGCTTTTACGTTCGCAGCATCTTACGTGCCTTGAAATGTGTATGTAAAAGCCAGACATTGCGCAGTGCAGCGAAACAAACTCATCCATGTGATGAGTGAGATCCAAGTGACGTACCGCTGTGCATCACTATCGCGCGCATTAAAAAGACTTGAAGAAATATGAAACAAATCTGACCGTACGTATTCTGTATTTTACTTTGATTTTGATAATAGATCTAGAGCGTATTAATGATAGATTTCAGAAAAGGGAATATTATATAAAAACAAGGGCATTTTATGGCAAAGCCCTGCACCACCATCCCAGTAGATCTATCGTAGATGTCTACCAGAAAACAGAAAACATTGTGCCGTGCACGGTGCAGGTGGGGGAACGGTATTGCAACAACAAACGAGTGCTCGTGCCTGGAAATGAGATTAGACCCCGATCGCAAATCAGGAAAAACACGTTCTGTATCATTTCGACCATGTCGAATGTGCGTCAAAATGACAGTCAAAATCAACAACTGGTGCGTCATAATTTTGACCGAGGTACCGTCATTGGTAGCCTGAAGTTCGTCATAGTTTTGCCGCATATGTGCGTCATGGTATAGTAAAATCCGACGCACATTAGACAAGTGACGCACCATCCCCGGGGTTCATGGGGTGGGTCATACAATTGACAGGTGCACTTCCTAGCCTAGGCTAAATCTTCTCTTTATACAGTTAAACCGACTTCTTAATTATTTTTAAATAATGATAGATATTAATAATGATGAAGAATATACATTTGATGTTTGCTCATACAATACTAGTCCAAGTGACTTTGACGGTACATTGCAAAATGTATTTGAAAATTCTTTAGTATCACTCATGTAAATATTAGATCATTAAATAAAAACATTAATGAATTGCACCTACTGTATGATCATTCTATAAAGCACAAATTTGATATTATTGCCCTTTCAGAAGTTTGGAATGTTACTAATGTAGACACATTCCCATTAACAGATTATGTTTTGGAGGTTAACTGCCGCCAGGAGAATGAGAGAGGAGGTGGAGTAGAGCATACATTCACAAACAAGTGAATTATGAAATACTTGAATTTAACGTTGTTCATGCAGAGAGTTTGTGGTTAAAAGTGTCTAAGAATAATATTGATAACTTTGTGATAGGTGTGATTTATAGAAAACCAAATACGAACATTGATCAGTTTCTAAATGGCTTACTTGGTGTATTAGAAAATATAAATATTGGAAGATCAAATGTAGTTTTAATAGGTGATTACAATATTGATCTTTCACTAACAGGTACGCCAAAGATATCTGATTTTTGAGCGCAATAGAATCTACAGGAATGCAACAGGTTATTTCGTCGCCAACCAGGATGACAAATTTGACTTCGTCTCTCATTGATCATGTGTATACTAATGTTCATAATTACGCCATTCATTCAGGTGTTATTGAAACTGACGTTTCGGATCATTTTCCCATTTTTGTAATTTTTAAAGGTCAATATGGTTCAAGAAAGAGTTCTTTTGTGAGGAAGGTTACTCGATCATATAGAAAGTACAATGTCTGTCTATTTCAAGAAGATCTGTCAAAACTGAATTGGGAGCATTTATATAGATATGAAAATGTGAATGTAGCTTATGAGAATTTTTATGACATGTTTGTAAATGTGTGTGATAAACATGCACCTAATGTGACATTTAGCACTTCAAAGAAAAGATCTAAACCAAAAAAGCCTTGGATATCAACAGGTATTGTAAAATCTATCAGGAAGAAGCATAATCTGTATAAAAAATATAGGTCATCAAATTTTAATGAAGAGTATGGAAATGAATACAAGAAATATCGAAATATGTTAGTAACTATTATAAAGAATGCTAAAAGAATGTATTATAGCGATTCCTTTAGCGAAAATAGAAATGATATGAGGAAGACCTGGGGAATTATCAAAGAGTTAATTAGTAGAAATGATAGAAATAAGAAAACAGAGATTGAACAGTTAGTTATTTGTGATGAGGAACGAATAAAGTTGTGGTTTCAGATGAGGGCATAGCTAATGAACTTAATAATTATTTTGTTTCTATTGGGTCAACATTAGCAAAGAAGATTCCAACTGTTAATTTTGATTTTGAAAACTATTTAGCTAGAAGAAATGAAAAATCTTTCTTTTGGAAACCCATAAAAGAAAAGAAGTTTTTGATAATCTAAATGCTCTCGATGCTAAGAAATCCCATGGATATGACAAATTGCCAGTAAGATTAATTAAGGATGCAATACCCTATATTGTTGCGCCACTGACCTACATATTCAATTTGTCATTGGGAAAGGGAGAGTTCCCAGATGCATTGAAGACAGCAAAAGTGACTCCTTTATACAAAAAAGGACCAAAGACTGACCCTGGAAATTACAGGCCTATTTCTGTTCTACCGGTCATTGCAAAAGTCTTTGAGAAATTAGCTAATGGTCGTCTAATGAATTTCTTAGAATCGAACAAGATTTTGTATGAACATCAGTACGGTTTTCGCAAGCGATATAGTACGAAGTTATCATTGATAAATCTTGTAGATACACTCATAAAATCAATGGATAAAGCTAAACCAACGCTAGGTATTTTTATAGACTTTAAGAAAGCATTCGATACTATTGATCATGAAATCCTTTTAGGAAAGTTAAACAATTATGGTATACGAGGCATAGTATTACAATGGTTTCAAAGTTACCTTTCAAATCGATCGCAAGTCTTATGCTACAAGGAAATAATATCAAGTAGGAGAAGAATAACATATGGTGTCCCTCAAGGTTCAGTCCTCGGCCCACTTTGTTTTTATTATATATTAATGATTTACCATCTTCTACTAAATATTTTGAATTTAGATTATTTGCTGATGATTCAAATCTATTTCATACTTTTGATAAAGGACAGAAAGAAATAGATATGAATGAAGTAAATATCAAATTTTGGAAGTCCAAAAATGGTGTTTTGTTAACAAGTTGACAATAAACTTAAAGAAAACAAACTATATGCTCATTAAGGGACAAAGGCAATCATGTGAAATTAGGGTATCTTAAAACTCAGTGATACAGTGATAGATAGAGTCAGTGTAGCATCTTTCGTAGGAATTCAAATTGATGAAACCTTGATGTGGAAGGAGCAAATTCAGAACATTAATAAGTGTATACGGAGGAAGATTGGACTGCTGTGTAAGTTGAGACACTATGTGCCTCAGCACATTCTCATGCTCTTGTATAAATCCTTTATCCAGCCGCACATACTTTATGGTATTGAAGTTTGGGAAGTTGCTATAAAAGTCATTTAAATTGCATACTATTGGCACAGAAAATGGCCATGCGTGTGATAACATTTTCCCCATTTAGAACAAGTTCAAAGGCACTGTTCGTACGTCTACAGGTTTTAGATGTGCATAATCTGTTCCAGCATTCAGTATCAACATTTGTATATGACCTGCAGAAAGGACATTTACCACATTCGTTAATGGATTACTTTGTTTTAATGAATCACATGTATAGAACAAGAGGAAGAGAGCATTTACTGCTACGATTACCTAAATGTAGTACGACACATGGGACTTTTTCAATTTCTTTCATTGGAGCAAAGCTGTGGAATAATTTGCCCATAAATATAAGAGAAGAAAAACAAGATCATCATTTCGTCAAAATCTCAGAATTAAACTCCTAAGCAGAGATGAATCATAAGGATCAAGTAATATGATATTAATATTAAGTCAAAATAAATATTAGTATGACTTTGCATACAGTTTTAGAAACTCGGAGAACCAATCCCGACTAGCACTCGTGCTAACTTTTGGTTCTCCCTTTAACAACATTTTTAATTTTTAAGCTTAAAAAAAAAAATCCTTTATTTGAATCACTTATACACTATTGGACCTCTGTGAATTTCAATTCCAGCTACAAATCTCTACGTATTATTAAGTTATAGCTAATTCACAGGTTTGATATGACATGGTATATGATTAATTTAATTTGTAGGCCTACATATGGTTCAACTATGGATATTTTCTTTTTCTTTGTAACCCATGTACATGGATATGTATACGACATCTTATTTTGTTACCCACTTGAATACATTTGTAACATTGTGTTATGCTGCTGTTGTTAATAAATTCAAACAAATTCAAATTCAAAAAAAAAAAAATATAAAACAAAATTTATTTTACAGTTTCAGTTGTGTTGCAGTCTTACAGATTATATTATATGGGCTATACATTATTACACAATGGATTATCTGGGTTTGTTTTCATCGTCCATTACTAAATCAGAGAAAATATATGTACTGCACAGAGGAATATTACTATGTTACTGTAATTTACTGTTACTATTATATGCATTGTATGATCTGAATGGTGTGGATCTAAAGATAAAGAAGAAAAAGGAACGGTATCTGATAATTATGAGGTTGATGATTCCAAAAGACTATCCCTCATACTGGCATATATAGTCAACTAATCAGAACAATTTCTGCACGTTCTCTTTTTTCAGATGTGATGCCATGCTTTCCATCAAATACAAATACTAAAGGAGGAGGCCTACTGAGCCAAGAGTGCAACACATCTAATATTATGCAATATTATGCAAGTGGGCAGAAAATACATGTAGAAAGAATGCATATTCCATCATTGACCATCAATAGGATTTCTTTCTCTGAAGAAAAAAAATATTCCCTAGAATTGTTTTTTTTTAGATTGTCTATATTTATCTCAGTATATTTCAAGTACATCAATACAACAGTTGGATTATCCATACTCACAAACATAATATCCAGATCCAATGAGGAATTCACATCAAGAGAATTTGCAGCTGAATTGCATGGTGTCTTGGTGGTTCTTAGAGCCTTATTCAATACCCCATCACCTTTCTCTTTATCTCCAAACCTAGGCATTATAACAATCTGCAATAAAAACAAGGGAAGACCTAGAAGTACAGCGTTGACCAGCTACATGTACACGATACCGGTACATCTCCTCGCTGAATAATGCTCCCTCTATATACCGGTACATGCCTTCTCAACACATCCCTCACAGACAGCATACTTTCCCGCTCAATCCCTGGCCAAGACATGTCATTGGGATAGGCATTACCGTACTGTATATTATACCAAAACAAACTTACAAAGGGTGGATACTATTAGTTCGATATTAAGTTGGTTTTGAGAGTAACAAATTAGTGAAAGTTTAAGCAATATTATAAATATATCCGATTCAAAATAAGAAAGTTACAAGTTTTTGAATTTGTCATTAGTGGAAAACAAATGGCAACACTATTCATCTCTTGGCTTCTTGCAAGCTCCTACCCAAATTGCTCTGTTGACTCCATCTCTGTACAGAAAATGTCATAAAGCCTAAAGGTTAACCTTACGAGTTATTAATGACAGATTTCATATAAATCTAGGACGTGTACTGTATGATTAAAATTTTCTTGGTTAAAAACATAGATTTTTTTTCAGTTTTTAATACAGGGCAAATGAGAGGGGAGCTCACAAGATAAGTCAGAGTTGCCAATTTGTGTTTGATTGATCGCACGCAGGTACGCACCTTCAAAAATTCATAACTTAAGACATAACGATAGGATCTAGATCTAATGAATAATGGATAACGTCATCTTCCTTCATGCGCAGTAACAGTTTAAAATACGGCTGCAAGAATTTCAACACGGAGCTCAATTTCGGCGATGAAAATCCGGAAAAAAGACCCTTAAATGCATCATACAGTCAATCTGGTAAGTGGTACCGATGTAGTTTAGCCTAGGCCTAATTTACAATAATAAATGCATCGGATATGCATCGGGTAAAATGTAGTATTTTGGGCATAAGTTTACTGCTCGGACGCGGGCATTAGTTTGCAATGCAGCCGCTATGGTCGGCTTCTGTCCATGTCTCTAAAGAGAGGAGCCGACCCTACCCAAATCAGGGGCTAATAACGAACGAAAGAGACAGAAATTTTCGGTCTAGATCTAGATCTACGCACTATTCGCTTATTTTCTTCCAATCTCATCAACGTTTATTATAAACAGAGAACTCTCACAAAATTAACTTACATACTATGAATGCCCTGATTTAATCTGCGTTCATTCTTGGCCTTCTAAATATGGATGAAAATGCGGTTGCCTTTGTTTTTTAAATCGGGAACCTTTGAATTTGATCTCCAGCTCAGCTCAGGTGACCTGTTCGGTATGGAGTGCCATACTGTACATGAATTTTTTTTAAAGAGGAAAATGTATTTTCTCGTTGAAATAAAAGCAGTTTTTATATGCATGGGAGATATATTTTGTATTTCAAAAGAGGAACATCTTTTGTGTAAGTGAAATGGACATTTTGAAAGAGTGAAATTAATATTTTCAAAGAGTGAAATGAATATTTGTAAAGAGTGAAATGAATATTTTGTAAAGAGTGAAATGAATATTTTTAAAGAGTGAAATGAATATTTTCAAAGAGTGAAATGAATATTTGTCAAGAGTGAAATTAATATTTTGTAAAGAGTGAAATTAATATTTGTAAAGAGTGAAATGAATATTTTTAAAGAGTGAAATGAATATTTTCAAAGATCGAGTGAAATGAATATTTGTAAAGAGTGAAATGAATATTTTGTACAGAGTGAAATGAATATTTTTAAAGAGTGAAATTAATATTTTCAAAGAGTGAAATGAATATTTTTAAAGAGTGAAATGAATATTTTTAAAGAGTGAATTAAATGAATATTTTGTAAAGAGTGAAATGAATATTTGTAAAGAGTGAAATGAATATTTTTAAAGAGTGAAGTGAATATTTTTAAAGAGTGAAATGAATATTTTTAAAGAGTGAAATGAATATTTTTAAAGAGTGAAATTAATGAATATTTTTGAAGAGTGAAATGAATATTTTTTAAAGAGTGAAATGAATATTTGTAAAGAGTGAAATGGACATTTTGAAAGAGTGAAATGAATATTTTCAAAGAGCGAAATAAATATATTTTCAGAGGGTGAAATGGATATTTTGAAAGAGTGAAATTAATATTAAAGATCAGTGAAATGAATATTTTCAAAGGGTGAAATTACATTTTTTGAAAGAGTGAAATTAATATTTTTAAAGAGCTAGTGAAATATGAATATTTGTATAGATCGAGTGAAATTATGGATCTTAAGAGCTAGTGAAATGAATATTTTCAAAGAGTGAAATAAATATATTTTCAAAGGGTGAAATGGATATTTTGAAAGAGTGAAATGAATATTTTTAAAGAGCTAGTGAAATGAATATTTTCAAAGAGTGAAATAAATATATTTTCAAAGGGTGAAATTAAATTTTTTGAAAGAGTGATCGAAATGAATATTTTGAAAGAGCGAAATATATTTTTTTTTTAAGTGGAGAGGAATTTATTTCAGGGAGCTCAGAGAAATATATTTTGTATTAATTGACGTTGAATAATTTATTTGTTTCCCTAAATGCGTGCCACACGTTCTCATACGGAAGAGGGCGTTGTGGCGTGCTCCTGAATCCAGCTATACACAATTGGAAGTGACAATTAATCTAGCTGATTCAGCCGAGGACGCAGGTTCGAAACTGAGTCACGTCTTTCGGATGGTGACGTTAATAAATTAGGTCGCTACCCAGACGTATATAATCATATCTGATTGACACGTCTGTAAAAACCCAATTACACACACAGATTTTAGTCTGCATTATAAAGACCTTTGATAATTAGTACTGCTGGTACTCTATAAATGCGAGCTCGCGTAGTGACCGACTTTAATTAGGGGAAATTGCTCTTATATATAGTCGCTTTAAATTATGGCACGTATAATCATGAGAGGAAAAGGGGACACTTATCGAAAGGGATAAGCCACTAATTATTTGAAAAGAAAAGGAGCACGCCGTACATGTCAAAGTACAAAAGGGTAATTATCAGGGGCACTTCTTACACCCGTAAAGATCGAGGCACTCACCATGCAGTGATGTAAAAGGGCACTTATGATGGGAAATGGGCATTAATTGTAGACGGAATAGCCAATCAGATTTTAATAGGGGCATTTATAAGAGGTGAAAATGGGCATTTATGAAAAGGGGTAGGTCCCTTATGAGAAAAGAAAAGAAGCACATATCATTAATGTTACAAGGGAAATTATCACAGGTGAAAAGGGGCACTTATCGCACCTGAAAAGGGGCACTGACCAGATATGAAATGGGGCACTTATGAGAATGAAAAAAAGGGGCACCTATAATAAAGTAAATTGTGTATTTGTTGATTTAAATAGGGGTATTTATCGGAGGTGATCATGAAAGGGGGCTTTTATAAGAAAAAGAGGCACATGTTAAAATGAATAGTGCATGCATATCAGAGATGAAAAGGGGTAATTATAAGAAAGGGAAGGGGGCACTCATAAGAAGGAAAGAGAGCATTTATTAGAAAGGAGGGCATGTGTCAAAATAAAATGGGCAGTTATTAGAGGTGAAAGGGGGCACTCATCAGAAATGAAAAGAGCACTAATTATCAGGAGGGGAAGGCCGGCCGGCCGGGGCACTTGTCAATATAAATTGAGCATCTCTCAGATTGAATAGGGGCAATTCTTAGAGGTGAAGTAAAAAGGAGTAACCTTTTCACCTCTGATATAAATGCCTTTATTAAAATCTGATAAGTGCCCTTTTCCTTTGGAATAAGTGTCCCTTTTCCATTCTCACAAGTGCCCATTTTCAGGTATGAGAAGTAGGTCTATATACCCCTTACCACCTTTGAGAAGTGCCCCCTTCACCTCTGATAATTGCCCCTATTCAAATATGACAGGTACATGCAAATTACATGCATGTATTCATTTGGGTGATAATATCTATTCTTTAAAAAATATATGACTGTGCATGCCCTACGTGTGGGCATGCAGTTTTGTCTCCATTAGTCTTCCTTCCAACTGCGGAAGAAACAGTGAAACTGCATGGGTAATACTTATTAGTCACCTTTTTCAATATCACTTTTTAACCTCCAGCTGGTTAATATCGGGGAGGGGTACGTTCCTAATAATATTTTCCCACCAATTATAGACATGCTAATTTTAAGTGTCTGTGTCTATTTTCTTTGATTTTGATTTAGGGTGGGGATGGGGGGTGGAGGAGAGGATTCAGATCTAGACCGTGGAGGTGTATACCGAATCTATCGGTACCGGCCCCCACCCCTTCTCTCTCTCTCTCTCTCTCTCTGAATACGCCTCTGAATACGCCACTGTAATGTAAACGGATACTAGATATGCAGAGTTTGAGCGGAATGTTGAAATGATTTACCTAATTGCGTTGACTTAAATTTTATCGTCATGCATTCGATCATCACAGGTAGCTGGAAACGGGACCAGTGATTCCTTAATTAATTCTTGAACATATAGCGTTTCCCTTATCATCACCATTGTATACTGGACTGCAGTCCGCCACTTCATGATCGAAAAGCTCCCTGTATACCTCGACGTCACCATCCACCTCGTAGTCCTACCGGCTGTAATCTGCCTCATCGACATTTTTCTCACCACCATCATCGTCCGCTTCATCCACGTCGTCTACCATCTCCATCTACCTCCTCTTCGCCGTGATCTACTGGGCGGCCGGTGGCACGTCGGACCTCGTCGGGAATCCCTTCATAGGCCATCATCAACTTCGGGAACTGTCCCGGGATCGCTGTCGCGTCGGTCTGTGGCCGGCGTCTGTCTGACGATGCTGTTGGCCCAGGCAGCATTGAAAGGTTTATATGCACTGCGCGTCATTGTTACACTGATGAGGAAGTACAACCAGATGACACTTTTATCACAGCCATCAAGTATTGGAAGTTGAAGTGGAGAACCAAAGCTGACCTCTAATATACCAAGCTTGATCGATGCTTAAAAAAAAGTAAAAGAAATCATAAGTGCTCTCTCTCTTCTTTATTCATATCGCTCCCTCTATGGCTCCCTCAATCCTCTCTTCCCGTCTCTCTCCCTAACCCACCCCTCTCGATCTCTCTCACTCGTCTCTGTTTCTCTTCCTAACCCACCCCTCTCTCTCCCTCTCACACGCTCCGTCTCTTTCCCTAACCCACTCCTTTCTCTCCCTCTCTCTCCCTAATACACCTCTCTCTCATGCTCTCTCTCATTCTCATTCTCTCTCTCTCTCTGTACCCCATCTCTTAATTCACCCCACCCCCACTCACCCACCCCGACTCCCTCTCTCTCTAACTTCTCCCCAACTTACATTTAACTCGGATTTCAAACACTGAACTTGATTTTAACAATGTTTACAAACATTTTTTGTTTTGTACAAAGTACAAGAATAAAGGATATTTATTAAAAAAAAGAAAATGAGCTGTGAAATACTGTTACAAAGTTCAAAGATGCATTTCTTAAGGTTTTAAGGAATCAACATTCAATAGAAAATAAACACTGACTTTCAATACGAATAATACACATAAACAGGATTAACAATCACCAAAGACATGGTTTGCTCTTGATGCAAGGGGTTCCATATGTGGCTATATACTCTATTCAAATATGAGCTTCATATATACAAAGAGATATTGCAACATAAATGCATTCTTAGTGAACAGTAAAATGTCTTGTTAAGGAGACTACTTTAAGGTTGTGTATCCCTTTTACAGCCAACATCAAATTCTGTAGAACTTTGCAAGAAATAGGAATATATCAGGTATGTCCTATCTGTAAAATTTAAACATTAGCAATATCCTAGTATTCAAATTATGCAAGGAAACCCGTTTACTTTCTAGACTTCACTGTCAGACACTATTGAGTGACTGGCTGACTTCTTTTTTTCTTTGGTAATAACATACATAAAATGAGCTGTAAAGGGTACATGAGCATCATGGTCTACATCCATAACCCACTTCTTGTAATGGCCAAAATTAAACTGATTGAATCTCTGCGCAGGACAAAAGGTACGACTATTCGGTACAAGAGTGTGAAAATCAGACTATTTAATAAAACAACTGCAATCCCTAAATTCGATTCAACAACTAACAGTCGTTATTTTCCCACAAAAAGACAATTTTCAAGCCCTTTCGTTTTGAGGGAAGTTCTAAATTAGTATTATCTTTCAACTGCCCTTTGAATTTAATCTTTTCATTTTTTGGGCCTGCAAATGGGAATACATGTAGTACCTTTAAAACACACATAGAACACTCGCACATAATAGGGCACGCACGGAACCAAAGTCCAACTTGGGTTCCATGCAAGCCCCATATACACAGGGTTTCATGTTATCCTTTAATTTCTTCACACTATACCTATAGAATGCCATGTAAAGGTTTTTGGGGTTGATTTATACATTCTAGCAATACAACAATTATTTGTTCAGGTGATTCGTACACTATAATCAATCCAGACCCTTAAAAATGTAATCCATACTCCTTCAGCATAGAGTTAAAGTGAAACCCGGACCTAGGGGGTTTATACAGATAGAGGTCGAGGTAAGAGTAAGGGGGGGGGGGAATTATCCAAGGATTAGTTGTCTGTGTGGGGTTATAATTCCAGGGGGGGGGGGTAAATTGGTCACCATGAATATATTTGTTTAAATTATAACTCTCCCTGTGGCATAAACTACTGAGCTATCTTAAAGGGAAATCCTACCTTGATAGCACACTACTGTAGAGGAAATCAGAAGTTTACATGTAATCGGACATTTAAAAAAGGAGAAAGTTATGAATTTTTGGAAAGTTGTAACCACTATAGGTATGGTCTCTTCAGTTTGGCAGAATCTGTAATGTCTCTGTGGTGTAGTGGCGGAAAACTTTCCAAAATTTGTTCTAACACACAAAATGACTAAAATTTTAAGAGGGTCTTTTCTCTTTAGAGGACCTATGATAATGCTATCCATAATATATTTTGAGTAGTGCCCCAAGGGAGAAGACACAAGAAAAACAGAAATTAATGATAGGTCTGTACACTACAAACAGGAGATTTATTCAAATTCAAATAATTCAGATTAACATTTATTTTCTTCCATTCAATTTGACAACATATTTGACATCTGTTCGAACAATAAAAATTATACGTAGGAACATAAATATAATTTAAGAACTTGCATTACAAGGAAGAAGGCACGAATCCCAGTAAGCAAAGCTTGTTTTGGGTACGCCCGAATTCACAAATTCATAATATACATTATAAATAGAAGGAAGAAAGGGATAGGCAAGGAGGAGAAGAGGATACAGAGCTTGGAGAAAGAGAAAGGAAGAGGACTGCAACATAGTAGCAATGGAGTGTATGGCATGCATAAGGCGTAAAAAAAAGATGATGTATTGCCCTTTGCGACCGACCCAAGAAAAAAATGTTTAAAGTGACTCAGTAACATTGTTGAAGGTTGATGAAAGAACTGCACGATTTTTGTATGAAATGTTACTCATTATGCTCCTTCTACTGTACTAACCCTCTAACATGCACAAATCCTGAAAAAAATTCTCAAATTAACAAAGATATAAAGGTGTCACTGTGCGGTCGACACCCTCTAACAGTAAATCCTCCTAAACATTTTTGAATTTTCCCAACCATTTTTCCATGAAAATAAGACATAAGACAGGCTTTAAAAAAAAAACCTTTCCAGACTTAAATGGCTGGAATGGTATATGGAGCCAATTCTTTGCTTTGTGACGATTTACATTCACCTAAAATGTAATTAAATTGTAATGATATGGTTGGGAGAATTAAAGAATCAATCAAATCAGTTTTTCCCTATTTTTATCATTAATAATGGTCTGTTTTTACTCAAACTTTCAGATTATTTGTAATTGTACATCTAGCATTGAAGTCACTACCTGAGCACCACTTTCTCTCATCTGAACAATGTTATGTTACCAAGTCCCTTTAAGAATAAAAAACGGAAATATCAGCCCAAAGAGGGGGAAAAAATTCCGACCGACAGACCCATTTTGGGGCACCTAAAGGGCAATACAACTTCTTTTTTTTTTAGGCCTAATGGCAAGATATAGGCGAAAGGTATAATGTGGAAATATTTGACTGCATTTTTATAGAATACTGGAAACGGGTTTGGTGTTATTAATTATAATCCGTGACTACGTCACAATTCACTGACAAAACTGCCAATTCGAGATCCGCATCTAGACTTGGTGATCTCATATTTCAATCATTTATCACCTTTATTTTTTTAACGGTCTGATTTTTTCAAATTTGTGCTGCTCTGTTTATATTATTTTTCTACTTTCATGCAAGTGAACTTATTACAAATAAACAATCATTGAAATTGAACAGCAAAAAAGGGGGGAAATGTAGATTACAGAGGATCGAAAACGAATGTACATGTATATCCTACACAACATTGTTCAATTTGACATCACTGGTAGCCGGTAAAACGTACATTGTCAGTCACTTTGGTTGATCAACTCTTCGGGCCATAATCTACACATATGTACTCAAATTTAAAACCGACACTGTGGTTAAGCTTTTATTTAAAATCAGGTTTCACAAACATGAGGAAGTTATTCCGAGGTGATCGCAGACCGAATTAGAAGGGCTTATGCTAAACAATTGGGTCGCGGCGCGCTGGAAAACCCTCGGGTCATGGCTAGCTGGGCCAATTTTTGTTTAATGGTGTCTTCAGATCGGCCCTACACGCTGGGAAAATCTTATCTTAAATTAGCGACTGTTTTTAACCATTTTTCAATGGGGGTGCGTAGGGAAATTTACTTTAAAAAGAAGTTGGAAGTTGCGATTATTTTTTTTAATGATAGACAAATAAGAAGACAAGAATTAAGGCTGACATTAGGAAAGACAAAATACTAGGTGGATAAAATGGATTTTAGAGAAAGTGTAATACTATACAAGGGAATATGATAGGCCTATTACCGGTAATAGGATGGAAACAAGAAAGAAAGGAAAGAGTGAGGAGATGAATTGTGGGAAATTAAGAACTACCAAGAGAGGAATACAAAGGTAAAATATATGTGTAAGTATATGGCGATTGAGTGCACTTTTCTGAGAAAATCCTTTCTTACAATAGCAACATTTATATGGCTTTTCTCCCGTGTGTAATAGGAGGTGTTGGGTGAGATTGCATTCGTTAGAAATACGTTTTTACAGTGTGAACACTCTTATGGCTTTTCTCCCATGTGTTAGTGTATGACAGTTAAGAGTACTTTTCCGAGAAAATCCTATCTTACAATAACAGCATTCATATGGCTTTTCTCCCGTGTGTAATAGGAGGTGTTGGGTGAGATTGCCTTTGTGCAAAAAACTTTTCTTACAGTGTGAACATTCATACGGCTTTTCTCTTGTATGTGTTCTGAGATGACGGTGAAGAGTACTTTTCTGAGAAAATGCTTTCTTACAGTGTGAACATTCATACAGCTTTTCTCCTGTATGTGTTCATAGATGACGCTTAAGAGTAATTTTCTGAGAAAATCCTTTCTTACAATAGCAACATTCATATGGCTTTTCTCCTGTTGGTAATAGGAGGTGTTGGGTGAGGTGTTGTGTGAGATTGCCTTTGTGCGAAAAACTTTTCTGACAGTGTGAACATTCATACGGCTTTTCTCTTGTGTGTGTTCGGAGATGACGGTTAAGAGTACTTTTCTTAGAAAATCCTTTCTTACAAAAGCAACATTCATATGGCATTTCTCCTGTATGTGTTAGTATATGATCATTGAGTAGACTTTTCTGAGAAAATCCTTTCTTACAGTGTGAACATTCATATGGCTTTTCTCTTGTGTGTGTTCGGAGATGACGGTTAAGAGTACTTTTCCGAGAAAATCCCCTCTTACAATAACAACATTCATATGGCATTTCTCCCTTGTGTAATAGGAGGTGTTGGGTGAGATTGCCTTTGTTTGAAAAACTTTTCTTACAGTGTGAACATTCATATGGCTTTTCTCTTGTATGTGTTAGGAGGTGTTGGCTGAGATTACTTTTCTGAGAAAACCCTTTCTTACAATAGCAACATTCATACGGCTTTTCTCCTGTGTGTGTTCGGAGATGACGGTTAAGAATACTTTTGAGAGCAAATCCTTTCTTACAGTGTGAACATTCATATGGCTTTTCTCCTGCATGTGTTCGGAGGTGTCGGGTGAGATTTCTTTTGTCAGAAAAACTTTTCTCATAGTGTGAACATTCATATGGCTTTTCTCCTGTGTGTGTTCGGAGGTGTTGGGTGAGATTTCTTTTGTCAGAAAAACTTTTCTCACAGTATGAACATCTACATGTATATGACTTTTCTCCTGTGTGTGTTCGGAGATGACGGTTAAGATTGCCCTTGTTAGAAAATCCTTTCTTACAGTGTGAACATGCATATATATGGCTTTTCTCTTGTATGTGTTAGGAGGTGTTGGCTGAGATTACTTTTCCGAGAAAACCCTTTCTTACAGTGTGAACATTCATATGGCTTTTCTCCTGTGTGTGTTCGGCGGTGTTGGGTGAGATTTCTTTTGTCAGAAAAACTTTTCTTACAATGTGAACCTTCATACGGCTTTTCTCCTGCATGTGATTTCAAGTGGAGAAGGGGATGACTGTCCTGACATGATCTCTTACTGCAACATGAACATTGATGTAGCTTTTCTCCAGAATGTATCCTCAAATGAATGTCAGGTTGATCTTTTGTGGAAAACACCTTGCCCCAATGTGAACAAAGATGAGATTTACCTCCACTGTTGATTGACATTCCACGTTCTACCGTGTCTTGTCCCTTGTCAACAACATCAGCTGGTGGAGAAAAAGAAAATTCATGTCATCAACACCTCAGATACGGTGTAAGGAAGTACATGAGTGTCCTATCACTTCAAATTGAGACAGAATTTGTTGGATTATGTTCCGAGAAAAAATGAATATGCCAAATTATTACCCGTATCAGACATCCGAGCTGGTCATTTACAAAACCGTATTGCCCTATTTTTCATTAGCAGTGGGAACAGAAGGGTACCGGTATATTCTTTGTATTTTCCTTAGTCTCCCTGCCCGTATAGACTTTGCATGTAGAGACGAGTGAAAATATAGTCTCATATTGACCGCGCCGTATTTTGTCATTTTCATTGCGCATCTATTATGCGTACAAGAACCTGCCCACTTTGCGCGCACTCTATTGTGACGTAATAATCACACCAAAGGCACACTGTTTGCAGTGTATCAAAAATTTCGTCAAGCACTGGAATCACAGTGCTGGTTTGACAAAGTTTGTTCAGTTCTTTGAGATTGTCATGATGAATTTCTGTATTTGCTCTAAATGTCTGGTTTGGATAACAATAAAAATATTGACTGGCTTTACTTTCAGGGATATCAGAATATACTCCTCAAGGCCAGTCAATATTATATAAATATCATTAATTTTTTATTCACCAATTCACATTTTTAAATATAGAATATTCTTCATATTTTGAGTTAAAAGTAAAAGAAAGGTTTATATAACCAAATGTACAGGGTTTCTTTTTTGGGGGGAGGGGGGTAAACGAGAAGTGTAATTGTAGCTCCTTGGTGAGATTGCTTTTCTCTTAAAATCATTTCTTACATCGTGAGCATTTATATGGCTTATCTCCTCCGTGTGTTGCTAGGTGTTGGTAAGATTGTATTTTTCAAATAAAAACACTTTCCTGACAGTGAGAAAATTCTTAAAGCTTTTCTCTTGTGTGTGTTAGGAGATGACTATATAGAGGACTTTTCTAAGAAAATCCTCTCTTACAATAGCAGCATTCAAATGGCTTTTCTCTAGCTGTGTGTGTTTGTAGGTGTTGGGTAAGATTGCTTTTGTCAGAAAAACTTTTCTTACAATCTGAACATTCATATGGCTTTACTCCTGTGTGTGTTCGGAGATGACGGTTAAGAGTTCTTTTCTGAAATAAATCCTTTCTTACAATAGCAACAATCATATGGCTTTTCACCTGTGTGTGTTAGGTGTTGGATGAGTTTTTTTTTTTTTGAGAAAACTCTTTCTCGCTGAGTTAGCATTCATAAAGTATTTCACTTGTGTGTTTTAAGAGATGATTGTTTAGATGACTGTTCCAAGAAAATCCTTTCTTACAATAGCAACACTCATATGACTTCTCTCCTCTGTGTGTTAGTATATGACAATCAAGTTCACTTTTCTGAGAAAATCCTTTCTTACAATAGCAACATTCATATGGCTTCTCTCCTGTGTGTGTTAGTATATAATGATTGAGTAGACTTTTCTGAGAAGATCCTTTCGTACAATAGTGACATTCATATGGCTTTTCTCTTGTGTGTGCTAGTATATGACAATTGAGTATACTTTTCTGAGAAAATCCTTTCTTACAATAGTCACATCCATATGGCGTTTCTCTTGTGTGTGTTAGTATATGACGAGTGAGTATACTTTTCTGAGAAAATGCTTTGTTACAATAGCAACATTCATATGGCTTTTCTCTTGTGTGTGTTAGTATATGACAATTGAGTATACTTTTCTGAGAAAATCCTTTCTTACAATACCAACATTCCTATGGCTTTTCTCCTGTATGTGTTCGGAGGTGTTGGGTGAGATTTCTTTTGTTAGAAAACCCTTTCTTACTGTGTGAACATCCATATGGCTTTTCTCCTGTGTGTGTTCGGAGATGACGGTTAAGAGTACTTTTCTGAGAAAATCCTTTCTTACAATAGCAACATTCATATGGCTTCTCCGCTCTGTGTGTTAGTAGATTATGATTGAGTTCACTTTTCAGAGAAAATCCTTTCTTACAATAGCAACATTCATATGGATTTTTTCTTGTGTGTGGTAGTATATAATGATTGAGTAGACTTTATGAGAAAATCCTTTCTCACAATAGCAACATTCATATGGCATTTCTTTTGGGTATGTTAGTATATGACGATTGAGTAGGCTTTTCTGAGAAAATCCTTTCCCACAATAGCAACATTCCTATGGCTTTTCTCTTGTGTGTGTTAGTATATGACAATTGAGTACACTTTTCCGAGAAAACCCTTGCTTACAGTGTGAACATTCATATTGCTTTTCTCCTGTGTGTGTTCGGAGGTGTTGGGTGAGATTTCTTTTGTTAGAAAATCTTTTCTTACAATAGCAACATTCATATGGCTTTTCTCCTGTGTGTGTTGGGAAGTGCTGGGTGAGATTGCTTTTCCGAGAAAACCCTTTCTTACAGTGTGAACATTCATACGGCTTTTCTCCTGTATGTGTTCGGATATGACGATTAAGAGTACTTTTGTGAGAAAATCCTTTCTTACAATAGTAACATTCATATGGTTTTTCTCCTGTATGTGTTAGGATGTGTTGGGTTAGATTGCCTTTGTCAGAAAAACTTTTCTCACAGTGTGAAACTTCATACGGATTTTCTCCTGTATGTGTTCGGAGATGACGCTTAAGAGTACTTTTCTGAGAAAACCCTTTCTTACAATAGCAACATTCATATGGCTTTTCTCCTGTATGTGTTAGGAGGTGTTGGTTTAGATTGCCTTTGTCAGAAAAACTTTTCTCACAGTGTGAACATCCATATGGCTTTTCTCCAGTATGTGTTAGGAGGTGTTGGGTTAGATTGCCTTTGTCAGAAAAACTTTTCACAGTGTGAACATCCATATGGCTTTTCTCTTGTATGTGTTAGGAGGTGTTTGGTGAGATTGCTTTTGATAGAAAACCCTTTCTTACAGTGTGAACATTCATACGGCTTTTCTCTTGTATGTGTTCGGATATGACGATTAAGAGTACTTTTCTGAGAAAATCCTTTCTTACAATAGCAACATTCATATGGCTTTACTCCTGTATGTGTTAGGAGGTGTTGGGTTAGATTGCCTTTGTCAGAAAACTTTTCTCACAGTGTGAACATCCATATGGCTTTTCTCCTGTATGTATTACGAGGTGTTGGGTTAGATTGCGTTTGTAAGAAAACCCTTTATTACAGTGTGAACATTCGAACGGCTTTTCTCCTGTATGTATTACGAGGTGTTGGGTTAGATTGCATTTGTAAGAAAACCCTTTATTACAGTGTGAACATTCGAACGGCTTATCTCTTGTGTGTGTTTGGAGATGACGCTTAAGAGTACTTTTCTTAGAAAATCCTTTCTTACAATAGCAACATTCATATGGCTTATCTCTTGTATGTGTTAGGAGGTGTTGGGTTAGATTGCCTTTGTCAGAAAAACTTTTCTCACAGTGTGAACATCCATATGGCTTTTCTCCTGTATGTGTTAGGAGGTGTTGGCTGAGATTGCTTTTGATAGAAAACCCTTTCTTACAGTGTGAACATTCATACGGCTTTTCTCCTGTATGTGTTCGGAGATGACGGTTAAGAGTACTTTTCTGAGAAAATCCTTTCTTACAATAGCAACATTCATACGGCTTTTCTCCTGTATGTGTTAGGAGGTGTTGGGTTAGATTGCCTTTGTCAGAAAAACTTTTCTCACAGTGTGAACATCCATATGGCTTTTCTCCTGTATGTATTACGAGGTGTTGGGTTAGATTGCGTTTGTAAGAAAACCCTTTATTACAGTGTGAACATTCGAACGGCTTTTCTCCTGTATGTATTACGAGGTGTTGGGTGAGATTGCATTTGTAAGAAAACCCTTTATTACAGTGTGAACATTCAAACGGCTTATCTCTTGTGTGTGTTTGGAGATGACGCTTAAGAGTACTTTTCTTAGAAAATCCTTTCTTACAATAGCAACATTCATATGGCTTATCTCTTGTGTGTGTTTGGAGATGACACTTAAGAGTACTTTTCTTAGAAAATCCTTTCTTACAATAGCAACATTCATATGGCTTTTCTCCTGTATGTGTTAGGAGGTGTTTGGTGAGATTGCCTTTGTCAGAAAAACTTTTCTCACAGTGTGAAACTTTATACTGCTTTTCTCCTGTATGTGTTCGGAGATGACGCTTAAGAGTACTTTTCTGAGAAAATCCTTTCTTACAATAGCAACATTCATATGGCTTTGCTCCCGTATGTGTTAGAAGGTGTTGGGTTAGATTGCCTTTGTCAGAAAAACTTTTCTCACAGTGTGAACATCCATATGGCTTTTCTCCTGTATGTATTACAAGGTGTTGGGTTAAATTGCGTTTGTAAGAAAACCCTTTATTACAGTGTGAACATTCGAACGGCTTTTTTCCTGTATGTATTAGGAGGTGTTGGGTTAGATTGCGTTTGTAAGAAAACCCTTTATTACAGTGTGAACAATCATACGGCTTTTCTCCTGTGTGTGCTCGGAGATGACGGTTAAGAATACTTTTGAGAGCAAATCCTTTCTTACAGTGTGAACATTCATATGGCTTTTCTCCTGTATGTCTTAGGAGGTGTTGGCTGAGATTGCTTTTGTACGAAAACCCTTTATTACAGTGTGAACATTCATATGGCTTTTCTCCTGTATGTCTTAGGAGGTGTTGGCTGAGATTGCATTTGTAAGAAAACCCTTTATTACAGTGTGAACATTCATACGGCTTTTCTCCTGTATGTGTTCGGAGATGACACTTAAGAGTACTTTTCTGAGAAAATCCTTTCTTACAATAGCAACATTGATATGGCTTTTCTCCTGTATGTGTTAGGAGGTGTTGGGTTAGATTGCCTTTGTCAGAAAACTTTTCTCACAGTGTGAAAATTCATACAGCTTTTCTCCTGTGTGTGTTTGGATATGACGGTTAAGAATACTTTTCAGAGCAAATCCTTTCTTACAGTGTGAACATTCATACGGCTTTTCTCCTGTATGTGTTCGGAGATGACACTTAAGAGTACTTTTCTGAGAAAATCCTTTCTTACAATAGCAACATTGATATGGCTTTTCTCCTGTATGTGTTAGGAGGTGTTGGGTTAGATTGCCTTTGTCAGAAAAATCTTTCTCACAGTGTGAACATCCATATGGCTTTTCTCTTGTATGTGTTAGGAGGTGTTGGGTTAGATTGCCTTTGTCAGAAAAACTTTTCTCACAGTGTGAACATCCATATGGCTTTTCTCTTGTATGTGTTAGGAGGTGTTTGGTGAGATTGCTTTTGATAGAAAACCCTTTCTTACAGTGTGAACATTCATACGGCTTTTCTCTTGTATGTGTTCGGATATGACGATTAAGAGTCCTTTTCTGAGAAAATCCTTTCTTACAATAGCAACATTCATATGGCTTTTCTCCTGTATGTGTTAGGAGGTGTTGGGTTAGATTACCTTTGTCAGAAAAACTTTTCTCACAGTGTGAACATCCATATGGCTTTTCTCCTGTATGTATTACGAGGTGTTGGCTGAGATTGCTTTTGTACGAAAACCCTTTATTACAGTGTGAACATTCGAACGGCTTTTCTCCTGTATGTATTACGAGGTGTTGGGTTAGATTGCATTTGTAAGAAAACCCTTTATTACAGTGTGAACATTCGAATGGCTTATCTCTTGTGTGTGTTCGGAGATGACACTTAAGAGTACTTTTCTGAGAAAATCCTTTCTTACAATAGCAACATTCATATGGCTTTTCTCCTGTATGTGTTAGGATGTGTTGGGTTAGATTGCCTTTGTCAGAAAAACTTTTCTCACAGTGTGAACATACATACGGCTTTTCTCCTGTATGTGTTCGGAGATGACACTTAAGAGTACTTTTCTGAGAAAATCCTTTCTTACAATAGCAACATTCATATGGCTTTTCTCCTGTATGTGTTAGGATGTGTTGGGTTAGATTGCCTTTGTCAGAAAAACTTTTCTCACAGTGTGAACATACATACGGCTTTTCTCCTGTATGTGTTCGGAGATGACACTTAAGAGTACTTTTCTGAGAAAATCCTTTCTTACAATAGCAACATTCATATGGCTTTTCTCCTGTATGTGTTAGGAGGTGTTGGGTTAGATTGCTTTTGTCAGAAAAACTTTTCTCACAGTGTGAACATCCATTTGGCTTTTCTCCTGCGTGTGTTAGGTGGTGTTGGCTGAGTTTGCTTTTGTTAGAAAACCCTTTCTTACAATGTGAACATTCATATGGCTTTTCTCCTGCATGTGATTTCAAGTGGAGAAGGGGATGAATGGCCTGACATGATCTCTTACTGCAAGATGGACATTGATGTAGCTCCTGAATTTCTCCAGAATGTATAGTCAGATGAGTGTCAGGTTGATCTTTTGTGGAAAACACCTTGCCGCAATGTGAACAAAGATGAGATTTACCTCCACTGTTGATTGACATTCCACGTTCTACCATGTCTTGTCCCTTGTCAACAACATCACCTGGTGGAGAAAAAGAGAAAATTCATGTCGACACATTGGATACGATGTAAGAAAGTACATGAGTGTCCTATCGCTTCAAATTGAGACAGAATTTGTTGGATTATGTTCTGAACTTCTGAGAGAAAAAAGAATATGCCAAAATATACTTCCCTTTTTAATCACCAATTCACATTTTTAAATATAGAATATTCTTTTTAGTTTGAGCCAAAAGTATAAGAAAGGTTTATACAATAAAAAATAAAGAGTATTTTCGGCATTTTTTTAAAAAGAAGCAGAGTGTAATTCAAGCAGTGAAGCTTGGCCAAGCTAACTCACATAAAACTCAGCAAAATAATTAAGTGGACTCTTGTAAATGTACACTGTAGTTTAAATTTTTTAAATAACTACAATGTACAGTATATGTATATTAATGTTAGCTTACCTTTCCTATATCAAAATAAACATTAACAAGTCAATGCAAAGCAAAGCATCCCCTCGCCGGGTACACGAATGGCCTATATTTAGCCATTTTTGCATATTTAATGAGATGTGACCTTTGACCTAGCTTTGACGTACATACTCAAAAACATTACTCATGTTATTGAATGAAAACCACATTTTAGCATATATAGTTAGGTATTTGTGGATATCTAAAGAGATATGACCTTTGACCTAATGTACTACAAATATTAGAAATGATTATATTTATGGATATTTCAGCCGTCTCTGAATTTAAATATGTATGTTCTTTCAAATTTGACACTCAGTTTTTCATTATTTCACAAGAAAATATTTTGTGTAGCGCCCTCTGCAACAAAAGTCAACTATCCCTTTAAGATGAAAAGCAATTGGAATCATACATTCATGCATAGCTTATCCATTGAACACTAAATGAGTCTCTAAAAGAAAAGAAAATTGCAAAAATGGGGCATCTGGCCATTCAAAATTTTGTTGAGCATTGGACGTATCCAATGGCTTGTCCACAATCTTCAGGGGAAGGGATAGGCGTCTTGACCGTGCTTGTCAAAACCTAGCCCACTTCCTGGGCTGACTTCTAGTTGCTGTACACATGCTATGATTCGTGCGTGCGATACGAGCTGTAGATCAGACGTGCACACAAAACATGCACACATTATTACACGCGCACGCTTCTATTACATGCTACTATTATATCAGCCCAGTCAAACTTGCCATCAGTTCCCTGAAAAATTCCAGAGAAATCCAGGGAACTCAGCTGATTGGTCCGATCCTTCCTGCCTCATGAATAATATTCATGAGCTTTGATATTATCACATGTTGTTGTTCATGCTGTTCATAATACAAGAAGGGGATCGCTATTCATCATACGAGAAGAGAGTCGCTATTCATAACACAGACGAGGGTCGCTATTCATAAACTGAAGGTCGCTATTCATAACATGGGATGAGGGTCGCTTTTCATAACAAATGAAAATTAAATAAGCAATAAACAAAATGACAATAAAAAAGCGAAATAATGGATAGGGGACACCCCCCCCCCTTGCCACACGGCTGTGGCGTAGGCACAGGGGGGGGGCACCACATGGCCCTGATTATTTGTAGAAAACATTTATTGAAAACATACATTTCTGAAAAAATAAAGAACAAGTCAACGCAAAGCGTAGCATCCCCTCGCAGGGTACAAATGGCCTATATATACTTCGGAAAAAGTTACCTCCATTAGACTATACTATTATATTACTAGGCAAGGACGTTAACCACATTTTCACATATATAATTAGGTGTTTTTGCATATTTAATGAGCTATGACCTTTCACCTTTGACCTACATACTCGGAAATCAAACTGAGGCTGTATTTTGATACCATGTACCTTCATATTAAATTTCATTAAAATTTATCAAACATTACTAAAGTTATCGAATGGAAACCAGATTTGCATATTTAATGAGCTATGACCGTTGACCTACATACTCCGAAATCCAACTTAGGCTGTCTTTTGATACCATGTACCTTCATATCAATTTCATTAAAATCCGTCAAACATTACTGAAGTTATCAATCGGAAACCAAATTTGTTACGAAAGGAAGGAAGGAAGAACGGAACGAAGGACGGACAGCAGCGTTTCTATATCCTCGCCGACGAAGTCGGAGGGGATATAGAAAGGTGGCTCCAATAATGTACGCGACCCATCATCCTGGGACCCACCCTCACCCCCCCCCCCCAAAAAAAATAAAATTCAAACGTGGTTTATTTCTAATTCGATAAGAGTGATTTACAAATGTTGCTGAAATAATATTCCAGGTTTTTTTCTTCAATTTCAGACAATGAATAGTTTCAAGATTTTCGTTTTTCCATGAATTATCATACCTCAGGATACTATTTATTATATTAATTTACATAACTTGATTTATCCACAATCTTGATTTCCTGAAACACCGAAAACAAACAAGAGTTGGACCGGACCATGAGCCTAGTTACTGCCCGGAAAGGGGTGGGGAGGGGGGCACTGTAAAATTGTGTTTTGTTTGGGGGTAGGGGGCTTGAACACTCTTGGACCTTGAAGGTTTTCGCGTCATGTAGCGTTACTAGCGTACACAGAGGTAATGCAATCCCAATATGATTTACTGTTTGAGTTTTACAATATTTAATATAATTGATAGTGTTTATTTATTTCATAGCTTAATATTTATTTATATAACTATACGTTTTTGTTTAGCGCTGACTGGAAATAATAATTGCTGATGAAGGGGGGGGGGGTGGTTGTACATGTATCTTCATTTGTTTGTTTTTTTCTTCCCCTTCTTTATACTCGTGTTCTTTGTTGTTTTTTTTTTAATATTTGTATGTTATAATATGTGACTGTTGTCTTATAATTGTACATGTATTATTTTTATTGTGCACGGACCTGCGGAAGAACAGCCTCTGGCTGCAGTTGGTACCGTGCAAAAATATAATAAACTGAACTGAACTGATATGAACCAAACATTTATTGTCTTTTGCATGTACATGTATCATCTCCTATCACATCACGTGAGCTAGCTGAGCTGAGCTTAGGTACCTATACCCGTCATTATCGTACCGTAGCGTATATCATACACGTACAGCTGTAACACCTCGTGGGCCCTATACTAACTCTATGATCCCTAATTATCATAACTGCTCTTGAGCATTAAAATCCCCCTCAACTGAGAGTTAAACTTATGAAAATTTCCTTTGGTGACAAGCCGATAATTTTACAAGGAAACCACCTCAGCCCTACCAAAAATAAATTATAAATGACCGACATCTGGATGTTGGAGTCGTCATCATATAGGCGTAGGAGGCGGCTCAGGAGGGGGGCGGCTAGCGATATGTAATAATTCAAATTCAAATTCAAATTTTATTGATTTAATTTCTCAATTTTTGTATAACATTGGATAACAAATTTTCAAAATTATAGTGTAACATAGATAGGCTAATTGAATGTAAGAGTAAAGATGACAATAACCAGGAATGACAAAAATTAACCTACTACTCAAGCCCGTGCAAGCTTTTTTTAAGGGGGATTCTAGGTTGCCAACTTTTTTTCCTCAGCCGGCCAATAAGCGGTGGGTGGGGGTATGGAGCACCAATTTTTTTAATCAACACCCCTTGAGCAAAAAAACAAAAACAAAAAAACAAAAAAATACTTTTGTTTTGTTTAAGGGGTTCACCCCCAAGACCCCTAGTTTGTACGAGCCTGCTACTGCATGTCTCTTCTGGAATATAATACAGGGATTAGAATAAATTACTTTACTGGTAATACTTTTACAATTTTGTTTTCTTTCTTTCTCTTTTTTCTTTTCAAATAAAAAGGAAAACAAAACAAGATAAACAATCATCATATAACAGTAAGACAACATATCATGTATATATGCTTTATGATTGCTAACCCCTACTATGAGATGACCCCGTCAATACGACCCTATTCCAAACTAGTGGGAGTCAGTGAGCATGGGATGACAATATATAATGCTTTAACAAAACTAAATTCCATTGAGATTAATAATATGGAGGAAAAAAAAAGAGAAAAAAACCCCAATCTGTTCCTGTGCTCAATGTGTATGATGAATTGACAGTTGGTATGTATATTATGATGGTTTGTTCTGTAATAATCTATCTTGTTTCATGACAACTCACATCAGCCTTACTCCTCGTTTTTTGTTTTGTTCCCTTTATTGTGATTTTTTAAATTTTGGTTTGGCTATTTAAAGTGATTGTTCATATTTCCTTTGTGAACCTGTATGCATGTATACATGGACTTAAATAACTATTACGTGTATTTATCATTATATCCTGCCCCCCTACTGCTACGAGGGCTAGATATCCCAACCCAAAATAAAAACAAAAACAAATTTCTCACGGCCTTTTTTTACTTTAATTTTTGTGCACTATATAGACCTTATCAGACCTCCTTAGTCCTTATCCATCACCACTACCACCACCACCCTCACCCCCAACAAAAAAAGTAAATAATTGTTTGGTTCATATTCAAATTGTATTACTTCTTTGTATGCTACATGACGTGAAAACTTTCAAGGTCGCAAAGCCCCCTATCCCCCCAAACAAAACACAATTTCAAAGCGCCTAAAATCTAATCAGTTCACTGGCTCTGCAAGATACATACATGTACATGTCTTGAGTTTGATGATAATCCGTCCACTGGTTCTAATGACAGTGTGATCACGAGCTGTTTTTGCAAACATAATGAGCCCTATGACCGTTGACCTTTAACCTCGTGAACCCAAAATCTAATCAGTTCATCGTCTCTGCAAGATACATACATGCCCCAAGTTTGGCGGGAATCGATCAATCGGTTCTTGAAATAACGCGATCACGAGCTATTCTTGCATACATACATGTAATTAGCCCTGTGACCTTTGACCTTTGACCTCGCGACCACAAAATCTAATCAGTTCATTAGCTCTGCAAGAAACATACATGACCCAAGTTTGGCGGTAATCCATCAATCGGTTCTTGAGGTCACGAGAACGGGACATACGTATGGACGGACGGACGGACAACCAGAAAACATAAAGGCCGTATTCTGAAGTCGTGTCTAACTTAGTCATGTCTAAAGTTGAACAACTGTTTAGTTCGACACGACTTAAACGCAAGGTCGCGTCTAAGTCCTGTCTAACTAAATTTCGTATTCTGAAGTCGTGTCTACATGTAAGTCGCGTCTAACTAAACAACTGTTTAAGTCCCGTCTAAGTCGTGTAAACTACAAAGTGGTGTTTAACTTTAGTCACGACTTCTGCGCATCCCAGTAGGCGTTATTTCTGACATTTTTGCAGAGGATAGACCGAATGCGCATGCGTGAGCGCACCGGATACATGAATTAACACGCACAGCTGTGCTGCCATGATAATGTGATCATGATATTGACTGCATGTACTGTGTACACGTACACACGTACTGTACTTCACTGCACTGGCGCACAGTACAAACACAGTTCACTAATAATATCAGTACGTCAGAGCTCGGAAGATCCAGAAAAGAAACTTCTCCAACAGAATGGATAGTTTAGTATAGATTATGGAATTTCCAAGATGTCACCATTAGATAAGAATATTAATATTATCGAGAACAAAATATATGGCTCCGCAAGAAAAATCTTGCAAAACGTATTTGAAATTTTAGAGGGTGCACGTACCATCGTTCTCCCCTGCAAGATCGTTGAAAAGCAGAAGAATCGCGCTCTTAAACAGGACTTAAACAACCCCTCGCAGTCGTCTAAAGTTAAACAGGACTTAGACAGGACTTCGCGTTAACTTGACTTAATCACGACTTCAGAATAAGAAAAAGTTGGACACGACTTTGTGACTAAAGTTAGACAGGACTTACATGCAGACAGGACTTTAAACAACTGTTTAGTTAAACAGGAGTTAGACACGACTTCAGGATACGGGCCAATGCCTCTGGCTACTTTGTAGCAGAGGCATAAAAATATTATCTAAAGATCATAATGGTGAGAGCAAACAGTGGCATGAATGGCCTGCCATAGTTAAGTCAAACTTTAAGTCGATCTTAGTCTTTGTGAAACACTCTCCTGGGGGGTGTTTCACAAAGACTAAGATCAACTATGACAGGCCATTCATGCCACTGGTTGCTCTCACCGTTTACTGGCATTGGTCTCTCAAGGGACGTACAAATCATGGTCACAAATCTACAGAATTTACATTTTTGGATAATTCATTATTGAAGGAAAAAATATTATTTAAAGATCATAATGGTGAGAGCAAACTGTGGCATGAATGGCCTGCCATAGTTAAGTCCAACTTAAAATCGATCTTAGTCTTTGTGAAACACCTCCTAGGACAAGTGAATATGAATTATTCACATTGACTGTGTCTTGATACATATCATCGGGTAAATTCTCATCATTTTTAGCATCACTTGACAGATTGCTTCAAGATAGCCCTAGGGGCCTTGCACGGTCATGTCCTAATTCTGAACGTCTGTATACATTACCACTTGTCTATTTAGACCACTATTCTTAGGTCCCTTGAGCAGTCTTTGTATTAAGCCCGAGTTAAAACGTTTAATCGCATTCATCAAAAACCATTTAGCATTTCTCGCTCCATTTAACCTTTATTTTTGTGCAGTTTGTTACATGCATGTTGTTTCTGTTTTCGTCCTTAATATTTGCATCGGCGCATTGACACCGATTCATTTCCCCGCTTCTATTTTTAGATAGTTTGTTAGTGTTGCACGAGTCTTATTTTTGTTAACGAGAAGGTCTGGATGTGATGAACGAGGTGTCCGTAATCTCTCTTTCTGAGCATATATCAAAACAACTAAACACGGTCGTCGATGATTCAATCCATGGTTTGGTCGAGGGAGCAAGCATGTGTCATGAATGTGTAATTAAAATTCATTAGTTTTTAAAAATGACCGACATGTGGTATTGTGGTTTGTTGAGTCCAAAGTACCTTGCGCACTAGCTAATAAGCAAGCCATTCATCACGTGAGCCACAGAGCCATGCCCTCGCCATGATGTATTCACGCTACCTCATGTATCATGCAGCGTTTTACACGATCCCACATCTTCACCTCAGCCATTCATATTGTATGAAGGCGTGGCATAGATTCGTAAACCATTCATAGCGCTGTGTCGATCGACGAGGGGCAAGCTAGCTAAGCATGTAGTATTTGGTATTTGTCACTGTACTGATCGTTGAGCGATCGCGAGCGCAAGATTTGTTGGCCAAAGTTCGAGTTCGGAGATGCCGATGTTCATTTTCCCATTAATTTAAAATCATGACAGATTGTTTTTGAGTGTGTGTGTACGGGTTTTGGGAGTTCTGTTTGAAGCCTCTTTTCATGAACATGATTACATTGTCTTCATCAAAATGACTGAATACTTTAGAGTATATTTTCATAATGGTTAAACGAAACCACCCGTATAAAGTTAACGGTTAAACGCTAAAAAAAACGTAATGACTCAGGCATACTTTGTATACAGGTTTCACTGGAATATCAATTCAAGTAATACCTTCTAGACTTGATGGAACATCTTCCTCTACACTTTCTCCTGTAAGTTCTTGCTTGATGTTGGTTTTGAGGGCTAACAGAGCGATTTCCTCTCCACTCCCACATGTAGTTGAAAAGGCCACTGCTTCTTCCTTGAGAACTTCAATGGTTGATGGAATGATTTCATTCATGGGTAACAGGTAATGAACGTCATTGCTCTCAACTTCTTGCTTGAGAACTCCTACAACAAATTGAATAGTTTCCTCTGAGCTCCTATTTGGAGGTGGCGAAGTATGTAAGGTCCAACTTTCTGTTTTTTGCATAATGTGATCTGGGACTGATGGTGCAGTTTCATCTACACTCTCTTCAGTATGTCGCAGAAAGTTGGAGGTCCTACTTTCAATTTCTTGCTTGTTAGTATGTCCTAGGGCTGTTTCTATGCACATATCTGTAGAATGCAGTGAACTCAAGGTCCTACTCTGAACTTCTTGCTTGACATTATCTTCTGGGACTGACTGAACACCTTCTGCTGCACTCCTTTCCATTGTTCTGAGAGGATTTGATGCCCCTATCTCTGCTACTTGCTTGATCATATCTTCTGGGACTAAATGGAAACTTTCTGCTACACTTCGATATGTGGTTTGGTGCTGATTAAGTGTCCCTCTCTCCATTTCTCGCTTGACTTCTGGGAATGACTGGACAGTCTCTGCTGCCCTCAGATCTGCAGGCTGCACTGAATACAAAGTCCTCACATCTGCTTCTTGCTTTAGACCTACATTCCCTGAAAATAGTGAGAAAGTAAAGTGTTTTACAGGATATTACAAATAGTACTTTATTTTCTTGCAAGGGGAACATATGGAGAAAAGCTTTCTTGTGGGAAATCAATCATATTCTGAGTACTACTAATATTAGAAAATGAGTGTAGTAGTAGTAGTAGTAGTAGTAGTAGTAGTAGTAGTAGTAGGAGTAGGAGTAGGAGTAGTAGTAGTAGTAGTAGTAGTAGTAGTAGTAGTATTTTATTTGGCATTACAGAAAATACATTTAAGGAATCAGAAAAAGATAATTAAACATGTGTACATGTACATGTACATGTAGATAATGCTACCACTAAAATGCCAGGGACAGATTAAAGATCATCTATCCAAACTACAAAAAGTAATGGATAAATAATATATTAAACTGAAGCTTATGAGCCATAGAATACAGTAATTGCTTCTAATAGTACTATTCGCTCACAAAGTGTCATGCAGAGGAGAAATAATTGTTTGAAAGCTTGTATTCATGAGCATCAAAACCTGGAAATAATCTCATGAAAAACAGAAGACGACTTCATGCCATCATTGTATGTAGAGGCTATAGCCACCAGTTACTTCTACACATGTGTTTTTATGTGCTCTGAACATGGTACCTGTATGTATATCACTTTGTTTTTTCATAGTAGATTCTTACATTCAAATATTTTAACGAATTACAAATAAATATCAAACAGCTCTATTATTTCACTGAATCCTTATTAGTAAATTAGCTAAATCAATGTGAAATAAACTTATCAGATACTCTGAGAAGTTTATCTGAGTCCAAGTCTATCATGAGTTGATCTACGCAGCGTTTGCCTGGCCCGGCCCCGATCAGGGCTGAATAGGCAAAGTCAGAAAGTCAAGCAAAGCCCGCTGAAGAGAGCAGTATGGGAGTTCACTAAACATTTTGCCTATAATTATAATGATGTCGTGAGAAACAGCATCAATAGCTTTAAGATACAATAAGAAATCAATATTTCTATGGACTCTGTTTTCACCGTTCGGGTGTCCAGCATGAGCATGAGCATTTCCGACATTATCTCCTCGCTCTTGATTTCATGATTTTCTAACGGGCAGAATTCAAAGAGTAAAACTGCATAATGTTTTGTCTGATTACGTTACTACGAATACAGGTTCTCCCAGGGTTGCGTGCTGTCAGCACCATCATTTATTATGTATACAAATGATTGTATCTCGTCAAATGACAATGTCTCAATTGTTAAATATGCTGATGACACGGCTATCATTGGCATGATCCATGGCAATGATGAACGCCAATATCGAGAGGAGTTATTCATGTGTGAGAATTGGTGTGAAGAAAATTTCTTGGTATTAAACATAGCTGAAAACGAAAGAGATGACTTTCGATTTTCGTTCAAACAAAGGTCAAGCAAATCTAATCATGCTTAAAGGAGAGGATATACAGAGTGTCAAGAGTTTTAAGTACCTTGGTCCAATAATTGATAATGAACTATCATGGAAAGACCAATGCCAATCTCTGTATGCAAAGGCTCAACAACGAATGTACTTTCTACGAAAACTGAATTCGTTCCATGTTGACAGAACCATCCTGAGGTTATTCTACAACTCAGTAATAGAAAGTGTAATGCTTTTTAGTTGTGCGGTTTGGTATGGTGGGTGCAGACAGGAGAATCTTAAGAAATTGCAGAGAATAGCCAATCATGCTGGCAAGATGACTGGCGAAGTGACAGATTTGAAACAGGAATGCTTCAGTACAATACTGAAACAGGTATCCCAAATTTTGGAAAATGGTAATCACCCCCTTCATCCTTGTTATACCCTAATGCGATTTACGTGACAAATAATGATAATAAATAATGTTGAAAATGATGATAATACTAAATAATAATAGTAACAATAATAATGATAATAATAATAATAATGATGATGATAATCTTAATAATAATGATAATAATAATAAAAGATAATAACAATAATCGTAAATAATCATACATTTTTAATATTGTACTGTAAGTCCATTTATTTTCTTATACTATTCCACTATGTACTGTAAACACGATTTATATCCGTGTTTCCATACGACTACGTCATTGTAAATTTGCTACTGTGTATTATCTATTTGTGTATATTATTTTCTATTGTATATTGTTCATGTGCTCTATGTAATGCCACCAACTGAATTTCCAAATGGACCAATAATATTAATCTGAATCTAAATCTGAATCTTTGCAGGGTAATGGCTCGTACTCCCAGTCTGGCCAGTTGCGAGGTACAATCGAGCTGGCTGCTCTACCTATGATGACGAACATCACAATAGCAGCTTATTTGTCATCTGTTTACCCCAAATTCAGAGGGGGCTGAAAATGAAGTCTTTATCTGCTTATTGTACAATAACGAAATGTAACATAAGTTTTATGTGTATGTGTTTGTACTCTATGTCCGATTAGCTTTCCATTGATATATATACAGTAGTTGTATTTTCATTGAAGAAGGTCTTTAAGTTAACCTACATGTACACATACATGTACATAACTTAAATACATAAAATACACAACATACCTAAAGTTGGATGTCCTCACTTTGTACAAGAACATGTAATATAAAATCCCAATATCACATCATCCACATAGGGTGGATTTGAACCCAAAATCTTTATTTCAACTGAAAGACGGTTCACAGACTGAGCCACCACGCCTGCTTAGAACACCCTGATGCATTATATATACAGTGAATGATAGAGATTAGAGAGAACAACATTCCTGTTTGAAAACAAACAGGCACCCTACACATACTACACACCCTATGTGTCACTCTTGCATGTTAACACACTTGCAGGTAAGTCTATCACAGAGACTTTCAGTTCGTATATTGTTGATTTTATGGCCGTATGATACAGGCTCCTGTGACAATTGCTTCAAAGTAATTTCCTACACTATCAAAGTTCCCGACTTCAACACTAGCTAGCTGAACCAAGACTATATAATACCTAACCCCAAACCTAAGCTACATTGTAAAACCCAATTGAAACTCTTAACCCTTTATTTCTGATGAAATAAGTTCAGTTGTTGCCGGAGCAAATGTCAATATATGTTGGATTGCATATTTGTCCTCAATGAGTTCAATATATTCTTTTGGAACCTTAGTTATAAATACCTTCATCATTTGACTTCCAACTTCCATCTCTAAATCCATCAGAGTGTGACACCTCCTCCTTTACTTCTTGTTTGATCATGATCATGTTGGCATCATCTGTGACCCGTCTATAAAAAAGCATCATAGCAACCATCAGATCAACTATGCCTTGTTAACATATGACATGCAAACAGGGTTGTCAACAAGGAGTTTTTACATGGAACATGTTTTAGTTTTAAAATGATTTGAAAATCAGCGCCTTATTAAAATTTGTCCTCCAACCAAATTAAAATGTAGAATCTTGGTCTATGTTTCAAATAATACTCAGATTGCACTAGCGACTTCAGATAGCATCTAAGACCTTCCGGTCAACAATGATAACGTTTACCATGTGTACCTTCAGTAACGTTATCTGGATAGTTGTTTGATTTCAAAAAGTAACTTAAGGAGCCTTAAACTCCAGAGGCAGAGTGTCCATATCTGTGCATATGGTAGACCAGAACAGTCTCTGAATTGACGGTTGTTCCACTGAAACTCTTTCTGGCTCTACTGGCATTGACCACCCGATACAGAGACTGTATGAGGATCGGTTGACAAATGACCTCTTAGTCTTACAAGAATTCGATCCCAATGTTGGTTCTGCTTGAAATGCAAATACACGTGCTGTCCAGGTGTACATAAAAATTAAAAAATAAAAACTGTTTTGAGTTGCCAATTTGATACTTATACCGAGATGTGTGTGTCAGGACAGGTTGTGTGTCTGAATAGTTGATTTAAAACAACGATTTGAAGAAGTTTACAAGCAATACAGTATTTCATAAATCTTCTATTTACGTTGGACAAATATTCATTCATTGATGAAGAATTTCTGTTAAATCCGAAGGCAAAAGAGAAGTCTTTGTGTTTCTGAAGTGTCCGGACACCCACCCCCCATCATAATAGCGTAATAACATAAAAGGTCTGTGTTTTTGTAATTATGTAAATTGCATGTTAGCTTATAGGAACACGTGAAAGCTATAGGCAAATCGCTATCACTCCTGTATCTACATCCGATAGGTATATAGCCCCTCATTCAGAGTTTTTAGACACTAGCAAACTCAGGGGGAGGGGGCCTCGTGTGTGTTGGTGAACGAACAGTAGGAGCGCTGGTCTGAGAATGAGGATCATCTGCATAATAAACAAGGATATCCTTGTAAACGCAGACAAATCGCGTCCTAAAAAATAAGGATTGTCCGCATTTTCACGGACATTTTTTTCTTTGGCACTCTGCGGGTGTTGGGTTCCCGATCCGCGCGCTGGCAATGCGAAAATCAAATTCCGCGTAGTAAAATACCCCCAGTTCACCGTCTACTTTTATGGGTTGTCTGTCTTCCTGAGGATTTATCGCTCATAACGTGAAAGACTCTGTACAAAGTCAATGTGAAATGCATCAAGAAAATCATTGCGGAATCCGTTTTTCGCATCGCCAACGCGCACACGTAGAACTTTAATAGCTTACAGCCACAGCTTACAGACTTATGATAGCTTGCTCATTTAAATCCTAAATTAATGATTATTCCGAGAAAGTCTTGTATTGTAGTCAACATGATTTGTTGCCAGCCATCTTGGTTTGAGTTGAGGAATATTCATTTTTTCTTTTCGAACGTCCAATAGCTAGCTACGTATGAGTCAGCCCAGCTTGAGCCGGTGATGTTTGAATATTCATAAGCCCAATATCAAGCACGTGCTCTGATTGGCCATTGGGCTTGTTTTGGTCGGTTGACCCGGAAATATATCGGCCGGGTCATGTCATAGATTACCAGTTCAAATGCCGTTTCATGGTTCTGAGATAAACAATTGGATAATTCATATAGTCTACGTAAGTCCGTAAATTTCGCATTTAGAAATAGGTAATAAAACTTATACAACTGTACATAGGAGAACAAAAATACAAAGTTTATTTCTATCTGATTTATAAATCAGAAAATTAGTCTAGATCTAAATAAAGAAATCGGGGGAGAAACTTGCTGCAGCAAAGTGCTGCAGCATTGGCTCTATCTCTCCCTATAGTACTGTAACGAAATCGTTATTTACATTACCTAGCCTTTAGAGGGCGTTAGTTATTGTAATTGTTTATTGTTATTGTAGATGTCGCTATGGTTACGTCGCGCACTGCGATGCGCGTACGTGGGGTTAATCTTGTGGGCAGTTGGTGTTGAGCTGCGGAAGAAGGAAGTTGTGCCTTAATTTGTTTGGAAGTTCAGATTATTAAAGTTCTTGGAAACATTACTTGATCTGTAAGTGCATATTATTTCCTGTGTTGGTAACTTAATTTAGTTAAGTGATTGTAAGCTGATCTGAGAGTGTCTGTTGCACAATATATTTTTGTGAGAACGTCGAGTACAGAGAAAGAGCGGGTTCTGACTGAAGAAGTGACGCTACCCAGAGAGTGAGAGACCCGTTTCGTTACATTGGTGGCTAGCGGTGGGATTAAAACAGACACGAGACACGGTACTCGATCAGCATACGGCAGAGCTGATTATCAAAAATAAGGTTAATCGAGCATTAGCTCGACACGGCAACTCCTCACCGGCTTCAACACAGTGGTCTATAGCACCTCACCGCTTCAACACAGCGCTCTATAGCACCTCACCGCTACAACACGGCGGTCTATAGCGCCTCACCGCTTCAACACAGCGTTCTATAGCACCTCACCGCTACAACACGGCAGTCTATAGCACCTCACTGCTTCAACACAGTGGTCTATAGCGCCTCACCGCTTCAACACAGCGTTCTATAGCACCTCACCGCTACAACACGGCAGTCTATAGCACCTCACTGCTTCAACACAGCGCTCTATAGCACCTCACCGCTACAACACGGTGGTCTATAGCGCCTCACCGCTTCAACACGGCGCTCTATAGCACCTCACTGCTTCAACACGGTGGTCTATAGCACCTCACTGCTTCAACACAGCGCTCTATAGCACCTCACTGCTTCAACACAGCGCTCTATAGCACCTCACTGCTACGACATAGGGCTGATAGCGCCTCATCGCTTCAACACATCACTCTGTGGCGCCTCCACACAACAACGACGCAGAAAGCATCAGTGTTTGGAAGAAACATTGTGGTATGGCTTCTCAGAGACTGACTATAGAGGACGAGGTAGAAGTCCTTGCAGCAGAAGTGCAGCGAGGCGACGAAGATCTACGTCGGTCCAAGACAGAGATTCAGTCATTATTAGAACAGAATCAGCTTCTCAGACTGCAGGTAAGAAGGCTGCATATCGATCAGTCTCCTGTAAGTTTCCCTAACCAGTCCCAGAGTGGAACACCACCCACTGCTGGTAGACGGAACATGAGTCAACGGAGACTCATGCGACCACAATGAATGATAACTTGCTGGTCAATCCCAAGGGACCTGAATCACCAATGCATGGATGCCTAGAGGATCAAACGCAAGTGAAGGTGGCACACGAGCAGACTGCAGCTGCTGAGGCGAAGGAACTTCATGCTGCACAGTGGTCTCCAAGTAAAACATCAACAGCCGTTCGTCGGGCAGATGGGCTACGAACAGGCTTCTTACATAGGCAAGATTTGGATGCTTCAGATGTTCTTGCATCAATTCCTCACTACCAGCGACACAGGAGCGAAGTTCCAGGGGTACGGTCACCTGTTACACTGTCTAAGCCAAATGTATCGCCCGACAAATTCGATGGGAGGACACCTTGGAGGGATTACCTCAGCCATTTTGAAGCCTGCAAGGTCGCCAATAACTGGGGTGATGACCAGGCAAAGGTTTTCCTAGCAGCAAGTCTGAGGGGATCAGCACTGAAGATCTTGGGCAGCAAGGCAGCTGACACTTCTCGGATCGCATACCAAGACCTGGTAGTTCTTCTAGAGAAGAGATTTGGCCCAGGCCAGTTGGCAGAGAACTTCCTCCTTGAACTGCGTTACAGACGCCAAGGGCCCAGAGAGACCCTCCAGGAACTGGGTCAGGCCATACGGGAGTTATCCATGTTGGCATACCCGAACTTACTGAAGAAGCCCAGGATCGGTTGGCAAGGACACACTTTGCAGAGGCGATTGAGGACCAATCCATCAGGGAAGGGGTCTTTCGATCTAAGCCAACAACTATGGATGAAGCCATCCAGGCGGCCTTGGCAACTGATAATTTTTTCAGACTCGAGGAACAACGGTCTGGCAGGAGGCAGAAGCAGGCAAGGGCCGTTGACACTGATTCAGCAGCTACGATCAATGAAATCTGGAGAGAGCTGAAGAGAATAGATGAGAGAATCGCCAAACAGGAACGACCCATCAAGTCAGAAGAATTCAGACGGGAGAGACCCAACTCGTACAGGCGGAGAACACCAACAGCCACAGATGAATGCTACGAGTGTCATGAGAAGGGGCATTTTAGGCGTAACTGCCCTCACGCAAGAGAATACAGGAGGCCTTCGGGAAACGAGGCTCAGCCAACCCAGAGGCCCGAGGAGGCTGGACGGACACCAGGGCATGTAACTGACACACCTCCATCTCCTCGAGAATATCCTTCAAGGAATTACATATCTGATAAAGCACGACGTGGTCTTTTTGTTGAAGTGGAGATAAGGGGAATCAAAGCAAGGTTGTTGGTAGATTCAGGTGCCACCGATACCATTTTATCTTCATCCGTGTACTATCGGATACATTCAACTAATAGGCCAGACTTGACAGAAGTGGGAGTTCGCAATGCAGATGGCAGTAGCATGGAAACGCTAGGTAGTGCATGGTTGGAGCTTGGTGTAGGAACATGCATCTTTCCACTAGAAGTAGTCTTCGGCAATACCGACCAGGTAGACGGGCTACTTGGGCTGGACTTCATGGAACCAAATGGGTGTATTATCGATCTGAAGACAAAGGAACTGCGGCTCAAGGGAGAGAGAATCAAATGTACGGATGCACGAGGAGTTTCATTTAGCTCCAGAGTATTGATAGGGGCAACTACAAGGGTGCCACCAGGTCATGAGGTTATTGTTCCAGGCTACACGACAGGGCTGCAAGATGGGACAGGTCTAGGTCTCATTGAACCTGCGGAGAGTAGCGAGCTCCTGAACAAAGGCATCATCGTTGCACGGGTAGTTGTAGAAAGGACGGAAACAACCCTCCCTGTTCGAGTCTTCAACCCAGGAAAGAAGGCATGCGTAATTCGCAGAGGTACACTTGCCGGCCATCTAACACCCATCAGCGGGGAGGACATTGAAGAAATTCCAGGCCAACCTTTACCAACAACCGATAATCATACAGTCCCAGACCATCTCGTAGATCTCTTTGAAAGAAGCAAGAGAGGGATAGACAAGGTCTTCCATGACAGAATTGCCAAGCTACTGTGCGAGAACCAAGACATTTTCGCAATTTCGACTCAGACATTGGAAAGACTGGCCTTGTCAAACATCACATCAACACAGGGGATAGTCTTCCAATCAGACAAAGGCCCCGTAGGTTTCCACCCAAGGAGCAGGAAGAGATTGATCGTCAAATCCAAGACATGCTTGAACATGACAGAATAGAGCCCTCAGACAGCCCTTGGTCATCCAATGTTGTTCTCGTAAAGAAAAAACGGGTCAAAAAGGTTTTGCGTGGATTATCGTCGTCTGAATCACTTGACAATCAAGGACAGCTACCCAATACCTCGCATTGATGATTCGCTGGACGCACTTGGAGGTGCAAAATGGTTTTCTACTTTGGACCTGGCCTCAGGATATTGGCAGGTCGAGCTAGATGAAGAAGCCAAAAAGAAATCAGCTTTCGTTGTTCGAGGAGGGCTATACAGCTGGAAAGTGATGCCCTTCGGGCTATGCAACGCCCCATCCACCTTTGAGAGGCTGATGGAGCAGGTCCTGTCCGGACTGCATTGGGAAGTACTCTTGGTTTACTTGGACGATGTCATTGTATTCGCCAAAACAATCGACGAAGAACTGACTAGACTGGGGATGGTCTTCCAACGTCTTCGGAAAGCAGGATTGAAGCTCAAAGCAAAGAAATGTCACCTATTTCGGGAGAGTGTCTTGTATCTGGGACATGTAGTGTCCAGGGAAGGAGTGTCCACAGACCCAGAAAAGATAAGAGCTGTCAAGGAGTGGCCAACCCCTACTAGTGTAAAGGACGTCCAGAGTTTCTTAGGACTGGCCTCGTACTATAGGAGGTTTATTGAAGGATTTGCCAATATCGCCCGGCCACTACATCGGCTAACCGAGAAAGCCCACACCTTCGTATGGACTGAGGAATGTGAAGATGCCTTCCAGGAACTCAAGAAGCGGCTGTACCAATCGCCTATCTTAGCATACCCAGACCCAGAACAGGATTATATCCTGGATACGGATGCTAGTAATGAGGGGATAGGGGCTGTCCTATCTCAAGTGGTAGATGGAAAGGAACGAGTCATATCATATGCTAGCAGAGCTCTGAACAAAGCAGAGAAGAACTATTGCGTTACCAGAAAGGAGTTGCTCGCCGTCGTAGAATTTTTGAAGAAATTCCGACAGTACTTGTATGGGCAGAAGACTACGGTCAGGACGGACCACGGAGCATTGCGATGGCTTCTGAATTTCAAAGATCCGCAAGGGCAGATGGCCCGCTGGCTTCAAGTGATAGCTGAGTATGATATCGAAATCATACACCGAGCTGGTCGCTCGCATGCCAATGCAGATAGTTTGTCAAGACGGCCTTGTCCCCAGTGTAAACGGGATGTTGAGGAGTCTGCAGGCTTCAAGTCCAAGCAGGACCTGGAAATGGCCGTGCAGAGGTAAATGCGGTTACCCTAGCACCAAGTATCACCAATGCACACCTGAACCAAGAACAAACTGAAGATTCATCAATCAAGTGGATCTTGAACGGCAAACAACAATCAAAAGACAGGCCTGAATGGTCTTCAATGGCATCAAAGTCTAGTGTCGAAAAGTCTTACTGGAGAATGTGGGATCAACTAGCTGTCAAGCAAGGAGTTCTTCACCGAAAGTGGGAATGTGATCAAGGTCAGAAGATCACTTGGCATGTTGTCCTCCCAACCAAACTTCGGTCAGAAGTCGTGAAAGAGTTGCATGGTGGGAAGTCCAGCGGACATTTAGGGATGAACAAAACCATAGCCAAAGTTCGCATGAGATTCTATGTTATGGATGCAGACATACGGTCCGTAGTTCGACAATGCAACGTCTGTGCCTCCAAGAAGTCACCAGCTAAGAAACGGAGGGCCCCCTTGCAACAAGATACGGTAGGAATGCCGATGGAGCGTGTCGCCATGGACGTAGTTGGACCGCTACCCGAGACGGAGAGAGGGAACAAGTACATTCTGGTTGTAGGGGACTATTTTAGCAAGTGGATGGAGGCCTACCCAATACCAGATCAAACCGCTGTAACGGTTGCAGACAAGTTTGTAAACGAGTTTGTTTGTAGGTTTGGTGTTCCTGAAGTATTGCATTCGGATCAGGGCCGGAATTTCGAGTCTCGCGTCTTTAAGGAAATGTGCGGCATCCTTGGCATTCACAAGACACGCACCACCCCATACAACCCAAAGTCCGATGGACTCATTGAACGGTTTAATGGCACTCTGCTCAACATGATCTCAATGATGATTGAACCCCATAAGCGACAACGAGATTGGGACGAGAAGTTGGCGATCGCAGTGTTTGCCTACCGTAGTGCTCCCCAAGACTCCACAAGGGAGACACCTAATATGCTGATGTTAGGGCGGGAAGTGCATTTGCCAATAGACCTGACCACAGAGGCTCTAGAGGACCCCGAGGAGCATGATATTGAGACAGACTACGCATACACCTTGAGGCAACGCATGCGGGAAGCTCACGAAAGGGCCCGTAAGAACTGCACTGAGAGTGCTAGGCGGCAGAAAAAGGATTATGACTCCAAGGCAGGGGGTAGTCCTTTGGCAGTGGGCGACTTTGTGTGGCTCTACAACAAGGCAAAGACCAAAGGCTTGTCCCGAAGCTCCAGAGGAGGTGGGAGGGCCCTACTTGTTAATTCGGCAATTGTCAGATGTTACTTGCCGAATACAGGCGAAGAGAAATGGAAAGATGAAGGTGGTCCATGTTGACAGGTTGAAGCCGTACAAGGGGGAACCTCTTCAATCCTGGTTAGAAGCAAGTGAAAGCAGGGACGCTCACGGAAATGAGCAGGAGGCTCCTAGCCAACTGACACAGCATATGGACATCGAGGACTTGAACAGGGAAGATTCCCAGCCTGTCACACCCCCTGTTCCGGCACCACGAAAAGTTCCGGTCCCACCCCCTAGAAGAAATCCGTCAAGGAAAAGAAACGAGCCTATCCGCTACAGTTATTAATTAGATAGTTAACCCATTGCAACTATATTATCTGTGATGAATGATAATCCAGATGATCTCGATTTTGTGTTAACCTGATGTCCTCTGTGTCGATTCTCTTACAGTAAGCCAGTATGCGACATTCCAGGGGGAACGTGAAGTGCTATTCTTGCGGTCATTACTTCTCCCACAAGAGAAGTTTGGAGAGACACATTCAAGAGAGACATCGAAGAAGGGAGGAACACAAATGCAGAGGGTGCGACAAGTCTTTTTTTAGGAAGGACAACCTGACGAGGCACGTACAGAGTCGACACGAGGGAAGACAACAGAAGACAAGCGGCAAGACGCGCCTGTGGTAACCCCTGTAGCAGCAGGTGAGCTGAGTATTCATGCTTCGAAGGAAACACTCTCTTCAGAGAACGGGAATGCATCGAGGCCGACCGGTAAAGATCTCAGCATGCTGTTAAAGGAGAGGGAAAGTGAGACCTCGTCGGTATCGTCAGAATCAGAAGCTGAGGTGGAGGACTGCCCAACCCCAACGTTTCGGAAGATCCAGATGGGAAGGCCAATGCAGGGGTTGGATCTGCGACGCACTCTTCCGGGCACCCTCTGCAGGTAGAAGAGAGGTCTTCCTCAACACAGTTCTCGGGGGGCAAGAAGCTCTTTCAGGAGGAAAAGGTACGAGAGTACAGCGTGGTTTTCCTGCATGGGTGTGAGAAGGAAAGTTCGCCGGCGCCTACAAAGTTGCATCACCTCGCATCGGATCAGTCGCTAGGTTCTCCGATGTCCGTACAGGAGCTGGAAAGGGCCCTGGTCGGCCGGGTTAACAGCATTACTGAAGTCACCACAAGACGATCTTTTTGTGACGGGATTCTGGTAGTGGAGGAAGAGATCAGGACCAATTACAGTATTAACTTGAAGGCTGGAGCAATCTTACCAGAAGTTTAACTCATACATGTATATCAATTCAGCTATCATTAATATTGCAATTACTTGGAAACCTGTTTTCTTGTATGTATTTTATGCTGCAATTGAAGTTCATGGCGGAACTCATTTATATTCCTCTTATAGTGATTAAATTTTCCTTACATGTAACTATTGATGTTGTTGTTGTTTTTAGTTTTCACGGCGCTATCATTGAAAATATGAATATTTACGCCAGAATGAATTCCTATGATCTATTCCACCAAAGATGATAATGCGTGTGTATATATTACTTGTACATAACTCTTACCTCATGTTTAACTGCAGGCTTATTCGAGGATAGTGGTACTGCGTACATACTGATAGTACAGGTTGAAATAGTTGAAATTTGGAAAGGACTTGATCTTTTCCCACTCTTGTTCTTGTACAATTATATGTAATTATTGCTATACGTGAAAGTATTCCAGCGGATTTTTCGGCCTTTAATTGCAAAAATGTATTTATAGATGTTGTTCGCAGGACAGAATGATTAATTGAAATAAATGTATAAAAGTTTTATCTATGTAATTTTGCCTCATTCTTGCCAAAAGCATGTATTAAGACGATTTTGTGTTTTTGGTCAGAGGACTGCCCAGACTTGGGGCGGGGTAGTGTAACGAAATCGTTATTTACATTACCTAGCCTTTAGAGGGCGTTAGTTATTGTAATTGTTTATTGTTATTGTAGATGTCGCTATGGTTACGTCGCGCACTGCGATGCGCGTACGTGGGGTTAATCTTGTGGGCAGTTGGTGTTGAGCTGCGGAAGAAGGAAGTTGTGCCTTAATTTGTTTGGAAGTTCAGATTATTAAAGTTCTTGGAAACATTACTTGATCTGTAAGTGCATATTATTTCCTGTGTTGGTAACTTAATTTAGTTAAGTGATTGTAAGCTGATCTGAGAGTGTCTGTTGCACAATATATTTTTGTGAGAACGTCGAGTACAGAGAAAGAGCGGGTTCTGACTGAAGAAATGACGCTACCCAGAGAGTGAGAGACCCGTTTTCGTTACAGTACTATACTAGTGCGAGGCGTACTAATTATCGTCTGTGTATGGGGAATGTTAGACAGAAATAACCGTCTGGTATGGGTCATTCTTTAATAAAACTGACATTTGTTGACATTCCCCATACACAGACGGTAACCAATACGGCTCGCAACGGGGGGAGAGATTGAGCCGATTGTGCAGCACTTGTTACCCGAAACTTTCTCCCACGATTTTCCTTATTTAGATCTAATTTTCTGATTTATAAATCAGATACAAAAATACTATGTCTATTTTTCTCCTATGTACAGTTATCAATTTTTAATGACTTATTTCTAAATGCAAAATTTACGGACTTACGTATATGAATTATCCAATTTTTATCTCAGAACCAAGGAAACGGTACGTTCATGCATTCGAACTGGTAATCTATGACATGACCCGCCCGATATATTTCCGGTCAACCGACCAAAACAAGCCCAATGGCCAATCAGAGCACGTGTTTGATATTGGGCTTATGAATATTCAAACATCACCGCTCAAGCCGGGCTGACTCATACGTAGCTATTGGACGTTCGAAAAGAAAATGAATATTCATCAACTTAAACCAAGATGGCTGACAACAAATCTTGTTGACTACAAGACTTTCTCGGATTAATCATTAATATAGGATCTAAATGAGCAAGCTATCGTAAGTCAAAGTAGATATTTCTGTGTTATTTTTCATCTTAATTAATATTCAGTGTAATATTGCAGCCAAAGTGGATATATGAAGACGTAAAGAGTGAAAAATCTCGATGCATATCTCATTCATCGCGGTCCGGCCGAACCGAACCATTCGTTCCGCACACTACCCCATACGCCGTACTTCAGTCTATGTATAGAGGCGGTCAGAGGAGCCAGATGCAATCTCAGCGGAACAACCGTCGATATCAGAGACTGAAGCTTTCGGTCTAGGGGAATGTCAACAAATGTCAGTTTTATTAAAGAATGACCCATACCAGACGGTTATTTCCGTCTAACTAGGGTCTAGACATCTATATCACAAATTTAACGAATTACTATCCAATCCAAAAGATATTTGATATAGTCTAGGCCTAGATCTAGGGCCTAGGCTAGCGCCTTCCTTGCGGTTACAAAGCGCTGCACACACACCGCTCCACATCCAATTCCAATTTCAAAATTTCCCAAAACTTTGCATTAATTATCTCAACAACACTTACATCATTTAACTTCGCTGATCTAGATAGATCTAGACTACAGTCTATACCTAGCTGAGTAGCTCTCCACAAATTCTAAAACATCAGACTCAGGTCTAGACTAGACACTGTCACTAAGACAGGTTGTCAGCCCGTTGTCAGATCAGATTCTGAGGCACCGGCAATGTTTATCCATCCAAAGAGATAACAAAGTCATACACAAAAGGGGGGCCGGGGTCGAGCGGCCAATTCAAGCAATGATTGCTCAGATAAATCGTCCCATTGAAACTCGTACTCGCAATAATTAATTGGTACGGTACCACGATCACGAAACCATTCAATGAAATCGGCTTCGTGTGTAACAACGAGTACGAGTTTCAAAGTACCGAGAGCGAATCTTAGCTTCGACATCGAAAATTGTACAGGGCGATTTTTGTGATTGTGGCCTATACCGGTACTACTAGAACTAGTAGTATACTAGTGTATACTGCACATGCACACACAACTCGATTTCCAATCCGGAATACTTTGACACAGGTGAATGATTCAACGGCTATTTACGAGATTTGTATCCAAGGTGAGTATGATACAAAGTTTGGGCACCAAAGTTCGCAAGTGGTGGAATATACACCGGATGGTATGCAAATTGTAGAGGATATTTATGAACAAATTGCAGCTGTTACCATGGGGCAGGTGTGTTCTACGAGTAATGGTGCCTCAATTGAGAATCAATCTCAGCCGCAACCCCAGGCCCAGGGCGAGGGCACGCAGCATGCTGCTGATGATGGTGAACGCGAGGTGATACTGTCTTTACTGATAATGATATTGATAATAAGGTCGTTCATGTCGTGCTAAGTTAGCATGTAAATATGTCTGGGCCAGATCTTTCTGCCTGTGCATTGTGTAGCTGGGCTGCGTCTCACGAAACCGTCATAAGTACAAGTTGAGCGACATCCCATTGAAATGCGTGTAGGCGGCTAGGGCTGGCCTATTAATTAAGTTTAACATGCGTTTCAATGGGATGTCGCTGAACTTGTACTTATGACGGTTTCGTGAGACGTAGCCCAGTTTTCCAGAATCTGGCCTTCTGCCTGTGTAGCAGTAGTCTACTAGTCCAGAATCTGGCCAATTTAATTTTGGGCTTAATTGCAGAATATAATTTTGATCTCCACACTGCACTACCACAGCACTAGACCGAAAAATTCTGTCTCTTTCGTTCGTTAGCCTCAGATTTGGGTAGGGTCGGCTCCTCTCTTTAGAGACAGAAGCCGACCATAGCGGCTGCATTGCAAACTAATGCCCGCATCGGGGCAGTAAACTTATGCCCAAAATACTACATTTTACCCGATGCATATCCGATGCATTTATTATAGAGTGGTGAAGTGTGACGTCATCAAAAATCTATTTTTGGAATTTCTCAATTTTTTCTTCATTTTCCGAAAGAACACCAAAAATAATGTCCAAATGTCGAAAACCAATTGAATATGTTAAGTATTGGCTGAGATATGACCATCTGAATAAAAAGATTGCCTATGGGAACTCAGTGTTATATTGCTCTGGCTCCTAATGTTATGAGCCAGAGCAATATAACACTGAGTTCCCATAGGCAACATAGTAAGTGGAACCGATGTACAGTAGTTTAGCCTACGCCTAATTTACAATAATAAATGCAACGGATATGCATCGGGTAAAATGTGGGGCCGCGACGAGTAGTCGAATACTCGAACACTCGCACTGTTGACAGCTACTCATGTACAATTTCTCGTACTCGATTATTCGGCCGCCATTTTTTTTTGTTTTTTTTTGCCATTTTTTCAGTGGTTTTACAACCATCTCTGTGTCTCAACATAATGCAAATAAAGAATACTATTTAAAGCTAACCTACCTTCCTAATTTGAAGGGAAGAGATTTAATAAAAAGTGTTGATTTATTACGCAGGAGATCTTTTCTGAGCAAGGTAGCTAGGCTTCCAAAGCGCTGACATAATTCCCTTCGGTAACAATGGCTGCCCGAGTCCAAAGGCCGCATTGCGACATAATCCTTTTCTTCGGTAGCAATGGCTGCGCGAGTCCAAAGTCTGCTTTGCAACATCTTTTTCTTCGGCGACAATGTCTGCCCTAGTCCAAAGTCAACATTGCGACATAATCATTTTCTTCGTTAACAATGGCTGCGGGAGTCCAAACTCCAAAGTCCGCATTGCGACATAATCCTTTTCTTCGGTGATTGATGGGGCGCGCAAGTCCAAAGTCCGCATACCGACATAATCCTTTTCTTCGGTGACATACTTTTTTCTGTGGAAACACGCTGATACATGTAGATTCTAGATCTAGACTAGATCTAGACTAGATCTATTTGTATTATTTGTATCGGAGCGTCGGCTTCGAAAAAACAGTCGGGACTGTACCGACTCAGGCTTATTTGTGTGAGTAAAATCACCAAAATAAAGGCTAGCTAGGTATTAAGTTTTATTTTTAAATATTAAAAAAAAACAAAAAAAACATGGCGTCCGAGTATTCGCGGGCAAGACTGGGAGTGTACTCGAGTACCTCATTACACGGTTATGCACAGCCTTAAAATGTAGTATTTTGGGCATAAGTTTACTGCCCGGACGGGCATTAGTTTGCAATGCAGCCGCTATGGTCGGCTTCTGTCTCTAAAGAGAGAAGCCGACCCTACCAAATCAGAGGTTAACGAACGAAAGAGACAGAAATCTTCGGTCTACCACAGCACTAAAGCAATGCGGCGCTAGTGTACTTTCGTATCCATATTTTGACCCGCAACTCCGGCGTGGAGATACCCTACTAAAACATACCAAAAAATCGACTAAATCTTCATCAATTGTTCAAATAATGGTCATGATTTCAAATTTGTTATGTTTCTTACCCCTTTCGTGTCAATTTTCTTATCTTTTTTGGAGTATTTTTCCTAAAAGCGAAGACTTATAAATATAGGTCTAGTCTAATATCAACTTTCTCACAGGATTCATGGCTAACTGCTGCCCAATTTCTAAAATTGCATACCGTACCGACTGTAATTTAAACATTGTTTCCTGGCTAGCTCCGAAATTTGCCACTCTTGAGATATGACGCCCTGAGCGATAAGTACTGTAGTCCCAGTCGTAAGGAATGTATTGATACGCATATTTTTTCGCTAGCCCCAAGGGATCACAAACAATTACATTTTGAAAATACCCTTTTCCTGATCAGCTACATGTAAGTAGGGAGGCGTGACGTGAGCTCCACGCAGCCCGAACCCATGGTGACACCGCGTAAAATCTGCACATGCATATGCATCGGACCGCATGTAACGGACCCACACATGGAAGGCTAGGGAAGTTGAGCTTGCGATCGCGCTCAAAGTTGCGCATGCAGCTAAGCAACACCTGTACGCTTGCATATTGTGCAATACATCTGTTTTGCTAAATTTAGCAAAACAACATAACTCTGCGTGTACGTCTTTTTCATCGATTCTGACAAAAAAGGATAAATATTAAAGGGAATTGGGGGGGGGGCTGTATCTTTTGATAGAAACATCGGTGAGTCTTGAAATTTGAAATGTATTATTCTGAGTGAATTATTTTTTCAATTATCCAACCATAATGGTGAAAACGATCCAAAAGGAAAGATTGAAAAATCGTTCAGACACCCTAGTATTAGTTTAGTAAAGCACGTTAGCTACGACTACATGTACTGTATGTCTGTGAGTTTGAGTAGACAGCTGCTGGATGTGCGCGCGTGTGCTGAGTCAATAAAAACACAAATTGTACGAAACTTAAAATTTTAATGCGTATAATTTTACTTCTTAGTGCTAGGTGATAATTAGACAGAAATAACCATCTGGTATAACTACATGTATGGGAAATTCTTCATTAAACTCAAAAATTACATATGTCAACCTCCCCCATACACAGATGGTAACCCTTGCTTCACGCACTAACAACCCAATATTTTTCATGAAACTTTGAGATTATGGCAATAACGTACTATTACATGTACAAGCTCGGCACAAACTACATGAACAACTACAATGTGAAGCAAATTTGTCTTTGATGCCTGAATTTTGCATAATACCTGTAATATTTAGACTTACCAGTAGTTGGAGTATTGCTAGTGGATGTTACATGTTGTTCTTTTCATTTATTTGCATGGAAAGTTCCTAAAACTTAGAAAAAAGGTCTACAATAAAGCAGATGACCCCCCAAACGAGAGAGAGAGAGAGAGAGATGGAGAGAAACTACAAATTTTGAGTAGTTCCCCCAAGGGAGAAGGCACTTAGGAGAAAAACAGAAATAAATTATATTTTTGTACTATGACAAACTTTTGTATCATGATTGTGGATACCGGTATTACATGTACATGTGCATGTATCTGTATACAGCTGTATCAGTTTAAGTCTTTAAGAATTTCAAAGCTGTGAAATGAGATTGTTGTGTGTACACAAATTGTCTCATTTAAGCTTACAGTCAAGGCTGACAGTAAAAAAAAAAGTCCATATTGATGGTAAAATTCATAACTTGTTCATACAGTGCAGTAAGTGCACAGGTGAATGGCCATTTGGTCTACAAGTACATTCAGTTTGTCTACTATCCACATGGTTTACTAATCATTTCATCTACTTAATACTCATCATTTGGTCTAATGACCATTCAGGCTAAAAGTAATTTGGTCTAATCTCCAATTAGTCTACAGGTGTAAGTACCCATTTGGTCCATTGTTCATTTAGTCTAATTATCAGTTTGTCTAATGCCCATTTCTTCTACCATCCATTAAAGTCTAATAATCATTTGATGACTATTAATATTCATGATTAAATGATTAATAGACCATATGAATAGTAGACAAAATGTCCATTAGACAAACTGGGAATTAGACCGACTGGTAAGTAGACTAAATGGGTAGTAGGCCTACCGTAGTAGATTTAAATTGGAGATGAGACTAAATGACTACTAGCCTAAATGATCATTGGACCAAATAAGTGATTCGGTAACATTGCCTCAGATTCTGAAACAAAATCCTGGATTTAGCTCATGCTGCAGTCATAATTATAAAGTCACCTTTAAAGGTAGTAAGGTACTATGTCCCATTTGCAGGCCAAAAAAATGAAAGGTTAAATTCCAATAGCATTTGAAAGATAATACTAATTTAGAACTTCCCTAAAAAAGAAGGGGGGCTTGAAAATGTCTTTAAGTGGGAAAATAACGACTATTAGTTGTCGAATCGACTTTAGTGCTATGTGCTAATAAGTGCTAATAGTCCGATTTCAGACCATTGTACCGAATGGTCGTACGTTTTGTGCTGCGCAAAGATTCAATCAGTTTAATTTTGGCCATTACAAGAAGTGGGTTATTGATGTAGACAAATGCTCATGTACCCTTTACAGCTCATTTTATGTATGTTATTACCAAAGATGAAAAAAAGCCAGTCAGTAGTGTCTGACAGTGAAGTCTAGCAAGTAAACGGGTTTCCTTGCATAATTTGAATATTGGGACACTGCTGACGTTTTAATTTCACAGATACACCTGTGGGACATACATGCCGTATTCATACATGTAATTCCTGCAAAGTTCTACAGAATTTGATGTTGGCTGCAAAAGGGACATCGCATCTTTAAGTCAGTCAGGAATCCCATGACTTTTACAAGCCGATCGCCTGTCTTTTTCTTGTTTAAAGGTACTATGTCCTATTTGCAGGCCAAATAAATGAAGGTCAAATTCCTGCAGCATTTGAAAGACAATACTAATTTAGAACTTCCCTTAAAACGAAAGGGCTTGAAAATGGCTTTTAGTGGGAAAATAATGACCAGTAGTTGTCAATTCGACTTAAGTGATTGCAATCACCTAGGTAATAGTCTGATTTTCAGACCCTTTTACCGAATGGTCATACGTTTTGTGCTGCACGAAGATTCAGTTTAATTTTTGGTCATAAGTAGTGGGATATTGATGTAGACAAATGCTCATGTACCTGTTACAGCTCATTTTATGTGGAAATCAATATTATTAACAAAGAAAAAAAGATGTCAGTCAGTCACTCAATATTGACAATAGTGTCTGACACAGTGACAGTGAAGTCCAGAAGGTAAACAGGTTTCCTTGCATAATTTGAATGCTAGGACACTGCTACAGTGTATAATGTTTAAGTTTCACAGATAGGACATACATGTACATGACATATTTATAATTCCTGCAAAGTTCTACAGAATTTGATGTTGGCTGCAAAAGGGACATAGTATCTTTAAATGCTACTTGAAGTTTTTATCTGACTCAATATTAGGAGATTCATGTCTTGACGTGACAAAGAAAGCTAGGAATTATTTTTTACTTCACCTTAAAAATACTATGTCCCATTTGCAGCCAACATCAAATTCTGTAGAACTTTGCAGGAATTGTGTCCTAGTATTCAAATTATGCAAGGAAACCTGTTTGCTTTGTAGATTTCACTGTAAGACACTATTGAGTGACTGATTGACTTCTTTTTTTCTTTGGTATTAACATAAATACATAAAATGAGCTGTAAAGCATACATGAGCATTTGTCTACATCAATAACCCACTTCTTGTAATGGCCAAAATTAAACTGATTGAATCTTTGCGCAGCGCGAAACATATAACTATTCAGTACAAGGGTCTGAAAATCAGACTATTTACTAAATGGATTGCAATCACTAAAGTCAATTCGACAACTAACGGTTGTTATTTTCTCACAAAAAGACATTTTCAAGCACTTAATTTTGTTTTGGGAGAAGTTCTAAATTAGTATTATTTTTCAAATGCTGGAATTTAACCCTTTCATTTTTGGGCCTGCAAATGGGACATAGTATACCCTTCTATCATCTCCCTAGTATACCTTTAAGATTAGCAGATGTAAAGCTTGAGAGGTTTATATTGTCCATGTGCTTTGCATGTAAAGTATTTACACACTCACACACACACAGCGCACACCGGCTAGAGACCCATTCATAAAGATCTAACAAGTGAGGGTAGAAAAAGTTGGTAACATGTGTTGTGCTCTGGCATGCAGCCCGAGGGGTACTGGTATGTTACATGTACACATAGCAAACAATTAGAACCCATCCAGTCAAGCTGACAGCCTAGCTTCGATTTAATAGCAGTGAGCCGGCCAAGCTCATACGTGGCAACTGAAGTCCAAGGATAGAGAGTCAATATATTACAGCCTCTACTCTCTAGAGTCTAGGCTAGGCAGGGATATTACTCTACTTACTTACACTGTTCTTGTAGCTGCCTTGGGCTTGGCCTCAACAGTTACTTTCATAGTTTGTGGATGAATTGATTTGAAGATTATTGTACCGGTAGTTTGTGTTTGGACAGTGAATCAGCCAATCTGAGTTACATGTACATGTATGTACATGTAAAAGTGCTTGTGTGTGACTAAGTTAGAGAGAACTAACTTTTGATCAAGGAACTATTTAATAACTCACTGTGGAATCATGGGTGCAATTTTATCCTACTTTTGGTCCGAGCCTCAAGAGAGAAGCTTAGATGTCGAGGTACAGTAATATTTGTTCATATAACTAGTTTTTAACTACCCTGAGCAAGTCCAATGTAATCCACTTGAACTTGTACTTGGGAATACATACTGGTGCTTGTACATGTATATATATACATGTATGCATGGAAATATTATTTCAAGTACACTGTACGTACTTCCTTAATGAGATGAACTTGACATTCTGTATTGTATAACAGGTATGCTTGTACTGTTGTACATTGTATCTTTTTATGGTAGAGGGGGTGATTAGACAAACTAACTAAAGAAAGAAACTCTAGCAAAACGATCAGCATACAAAAATTGGAAAAGTTTACTACAGATGGAATGCTGTTTATTTTACATGTACAATGTACATCTGTACCATATACTGGGTAACTTACTTTTTTCACATCACATAATGTACGTATGTATATTGTGTGTACAAAATGTATGTAGAAATTAATTAAGTTCAGACTTGTGATGTTTTCTACCATTCTGTTTTCTTTCTTTTTTCTCTTTTGTTTTAATTAAATGATCACAATCTTGATCATAAATTTGCAACAATGATCCTAATGATTACATGTACATTGTACAACTGTACATGTTCATGATTTTTTAAAGAAAAACATGCAGATAAATCTAATATTTGAAAGCTATATTGTTTGCAAAAAACAGATTTTTGCTAAAAACAGATTTTTGCTTGTTTGTAAGGTAATCTAAAACTATTCCATTTTAGAGTAAAATTAGTTGATCATTGCCTGTACATCATACATGTACATGCTCAGAGCATAAAGCTGTGTACTGTACATAGAGCTGCGTAGTTTACTGTTCTAAATAAATTAAATATCATATACATACATGTACAGTCAAACCTGTGTTAACGACCAACTGTCCATAACGACCACTTAAATTCCCCCCGTGAGATTTCTTGTAGTTAAGGACCTGTCCACAACGACCACCTGTCTAACGCGACCAGCAGCCACTCATTTTGCTTCCGCTGGCCACCGAAAATGCCCACACAACGACCGCCAGGTTTATTAATTTTTTTACCACCGATAAAAAACCTTACGTTGTTAGATTTATCTATTGGCTCTCTGCCTCGTTTTCGCCCGACTGAGCCCTTAGAAAGCCACAGAGAATCCTTATAAAGCCACAAGAAAATGAAACATAGGAATCGCTGTGTGGAAATTCAACTCATTTATCAAAGTCCAAAAGGATTCTCCATTGAATTTCCACACAGCGATTACATGTTTCATTTTCCTGTAGCCTGTGCGGCACGACGAACAATCGAGTCATCGATTGAAGTTCATGACAATGACTCTGCATTGTTATGTTTTCATGAAATGTGCAAGGAACAATATCCTGTCGGTAATTAAATGTTTTGATTAAAGAGCTTGGGGTTAAATAGTTTTATTTCTGTAAATGACCATTAGATCTACATGTAGCTTTATAGTGAGCCGCTGTGCCGACGACCGCTTGACTGTGTGAGCGAAATTGCGCTGCTGTGGCTGGTTGATACCCGCTCGCTACACGGCTGCTGTTGGTCGCATTGGCGGGTCGCGGCGGGTCTGCGAGAGGCCTTGCGAGTGCTGTCAATCAATTATTCAAAATCAAAATGACCGCAAATGGCCACCTGTCTACAATGGCCACTATTTGTGTTTCCCTTGGGTGGTCGCTATAGACAGGTTTGACTGTACAATGTATGTACACTGTACATACATTTTACACATGTACTTACATGTACCAACAAATTTTCTGGACTTGATTAGGAACAAAAGTGGAAATTTGCTGTTTGCCAACATTGAGAGAAATTGGAAAGTAAGCATTTAAACAAAATCTTAGATTAATTACCTAGATTTTTAGATAAAAATGTTAAATTATGGTAAGGTATAAAGTTCACCAAATGTCTTCTCCAGATTTTATGATCTTCTAGGTGAAATCCAAGGTGAAAGCAAAGGTCAATAGGTCATTAAACTTTATATTGTTCAGAAGAATTGTAATTGTAGATTTAGACTGCTAATGTTATGTACATTGATATCAACAAGTTTGACTCATTGTCATACTACATGGCTGTTTAAAAATGTAAAAAAGTCTCAATTCATAGCCAACAATTCCAGCGGAATCCATACCATTGAATGAAGAAGAAAGAAAGAAAAAAAACTGATAAAACTTGTAATTTCTGCTTTAAAAGCTGTAATATGGTATAATCCCATATACAGTATATACCAAATTTGTGCTTATTTGAAGGGAGTAAGGTTAAAATTAAAAGTAAAAAATGTTTGATTTGGTGCAGAATAACCATGCTTTTCCTTGCTTTTGCAGGTTCATGGCACACACATGTATATGAATTTCATTACTACAGTAGGAGCACAGTCTATAGATAAGAGTTTCAGATGAAGAATTTCTGATAATGAATTTCCTTTACATTGGTGGTTCTTCTGAAGTTTGTTTAGGGAATGCACGTAACTGGACACTTGTCTGTGATGTGTATCGTATGTTATCAGGGCGATGCCTGTATGATATCCCCCATGAGAACCTAAAACAATATGACATTGATTCACCTGTCTAGCCACTGTCCTCTTACATGTAACACGTGCAGGTTTCTGTTATAGATCTTCTTATATTTCTCTTATCTTTAGGCTGTCCAGTCTCCTGCTGCAAGCTCCATTCCCCAGGTCATGGCTAGCATCAAACCATTAGTGGTCTTTGTATTAGGAGGACCAGGGGCTGGCAAAGGAACACAATGTGAGAAGATCGTAGAGGTAAGATATCAAACCAGTAGTCGTCTTTCTTTTAGGAGGACCAGGGGCTGGCAAAGGAACACAATGTGAGAAGATCGTAGAGGTAAGATATCAAACCAGTAGTGGTCTTTCTTTTAGGAGGACCAGGGGCTGGCAAAGGAACACAATGTGAGAAGATCGTAGAGGTAAGATATCAAACCAGTAGTGGTCTTTGTCTCAGGAGGACCAGGGGCTGGCAAAGGAACACAATGTGAAAAGATCGTAGAGGTAACATATCAAACCAGCAGTGGTCTTTGTTTTAAGAGGACCAGGGGCTGGCAAAGAAACACAATGTGAGAAGATCGTAGAGGTAAGATATCAAACCAGTAGTGGTCTTTCTTTTAGAAGGACCAGGGGCTGGCAAAGGAACACAATGTGAGAAGATCGTAGAGGTAAGATATCAAACCAGTAGTGGTCTTTGTTTTAAGAGGACCAGGGGCTGGCAAAGAAACACAATGTGAGAAGATCGTAGAGGTAAGATATCAAACCAGTAGTGGTCTTTGTTTTAGGAGGACCAGGGGCTGGCAAAGGAACACAATGTGAGAAGATCGTAGAGGTAAGATATCAAACCAGTAGTGGTCTTTGTTTTAAGAGGACCAGGGGCTGGCAAAGGAACACAATGTGAGAAGATCGTAGAGGTAAGATATCAAACCAGTAGTGGTCTTTGTTTTAAGAGGACCAGGGGCTGGCAAAGAAACACAATGTGAGAAGATCGTAGAGGTACCATATCTAACCAGTAGTGGTCTTTGTTTTAAGAGGACCAGGGGCTGGCAAAGAAACACAATGTGAGAAGATCGTAGAGGTACCATATCTAACCAGTATTAAATTACAAAGGTCAGTGCCATGATTCATCCGTTGTATTGCAAGAAACATTCACGAATCGGACTCACATGTTAAATGTGCATAAATTACAAAGTCTATGTTTACAATTTTTGAAGTTTACGGCACTCATTTTTATTCTTTCACATGCTTTGTTTTTTCTCAACAGAAATTTGGCTTTGTACATTTATCAGCTGGTGAGCTTCTGAGAGCTGAGAGACAAAGCGGGTCTAAGGATGGGGAGCTCATAGAGACATATATTAAAAATGGAGACATAGTTCCTGTAGAAATTACATTGAGCTTATTGGAGAGGGTATGTACACATCTGTAGAGGCTGCTCTTACATTTTTTCCGGCAACAGTTGCTCTGGACTTTTCTCTGTCAAATGTACAACGCTAGGGTTGGGGTAAGGGTTAGGTATTATTTGATTAGTGTAGGCAATTATAGCAGAGCAATTATTGTGACAGGAACAAGTGTAGTACAGCTCTATAAAGAGAAGGTTTTTTATTTCATGAAGTAGAATAGCCTGAATAGGAAAACTGCTTTTATCCCAATTTGTCCTCCGTGCATGATGCAGATCCGTTTCATTTTCGTTATTCATGATGATTAAAATCTTGAAAAGGTACAAAGTACAATGTGAAACAATATAGTTCCAGAGTTTGTTTCTTATCAGTGTCCCTATTCACCCTGTTACATGCATACAGTAGCCAGGTTGTAGCAGCCATTTGAGTTATTCCTTCTCAAGTTCCTTATAAATTAAATGCAGTGCACTACATGAATTGGGGTTACCATATTGTTCAACACTGCTGTTATATGGGATACTCTGAAGTCTGTTTTTCATTTTGATATGAAATATGTATTTTGTGACTATGTACAGTACATGTCTGTTATTGCTGGTAATGTTCTTTGGTTCAAAGTCCAATAACTTGGAAGAATTTATTACCTGGTATGAATCAAACACATAGCATGATTACAGACGTGGTCTAGAGTAATAGCTAATCTTGAATTGCAGTAATGGTGCTGCTTTTTTTTTTTCTTCAAGAAAATTGTTGAAAGAAATGTAGACCTGATGTTTGGGCCAGATAATGTAACAAAGTTGGAAAACATGTGTCAGAGTCAGGACTACATTGCATTTCAATGCCAAGTTTTTGTTTTTGTTAGGACAGTTCTGAATTAAATTACTTGATTATTAAGATGTTGGCATCAAGCAAGCTGGGACAAGGCATAGACCAGTACATACCAGTGCACTAAGTGCAGTAATTTTGGTGAAATTTTATTTGGCTGCAACATTGTTTTTCTTAAACTGCTGGCAGCAGTAACCAGAGGAAAATGAAATTCACTGAAAAGCAGAAAATAAATAATATGCATGAATGGGAGCAGATGTTCTTGTGATGTGATGGACACATGGTTAGATGACTACATGTACATGTAGCTTGACTTCCTGTTCTTTCCGTGATCATCAATTTTGGCAGATATCACTCCTGAACATTAGTGTGAGTTTGATGCAATTTTGTGAGATGATTATTTTGGGGCTCTGTCAAAAATCAATATTGGCTGTATGTAAAACCCAATAGAAATGTGTGTCAAATCTCTCTCCCTCTCTCCCTCTCTCCCTCTCTCCCTCTCTCTCTCTCTCTCTCTCTCTCTCTCTCTCTCTCTCTCTCTCTCTCTCTCTTGCCCTCTTGTTGTACAGAGTATGAATGGAAATGCCACTAAGAAGTTCCTCATCGATGGTTTCCCAAGAAATGAAGACAACCTGACTGGATGGAACAACAAGATGAAGGACATAGTTGACTTCAAATTTGTTTTATTCTTTGATTGTTCACAAGATGTAAGTTTAAATCGCCAAAGCCAGTATAAATTAGCCAGTTATGATTTTTAATTTGTCTAAGTATAAAAGAGAAGAATCTCAGCTTGAAAGTGACATCAAACTCTTCAGAACTGGATGCTTTTGAAGCCATCAGAAGAAGAGAAAGAATGCCCAGTCCAACATAACGTTATTTTTGAGAAAAGGGTATGTTTAGTGTTTTGGTTGACTGTTGACTGGCAAGGTATTGTGCAGAGGGACATTAGCTAGGATGATTTAATCTCATTATAAATTCTATGTAGGTGTCATCAGAACTTGGCACACTAGTTGAGCACAGGAGTATGACCAAGTATCAATGCAAAGGCTTAATACTGTATTCATAAAGTTGTGGGAGATGAAAATGAGGCAGCAGCCTGGTATGTAAAGAGCTGAAAACTGCTGCAATATACTTCAGATCAGACAAACATGGGTCTACAAAACACTGTCAAAAATATCACTTCACATTATGGAGGGGTAATCCCCCCCTCCACCCCTCCAACCACCACCATCTTGCTGAGGGAGCTCCAATGTAACCAGGGGGGTGTTTCACAAAGATCCGAAGTCGAACTTAACTCTTAGTTGGACTTAAAAAATGAAAATTATGGAGAGCCATTAGTAGCCTTAAAATAAATTATGTTCAAAAGTGAAAATTCAAGTAGTTTAGACTTTTTATAAATTCCACATGAAGAACATGATATCTCCCATGATAATAGAAAATATGAATGATTTGAGTCACATTTTATGCCTTTTAAAATAACTTTTACAAAATATTTTCAAAGATGCTAACGGCTTTCCATAATTTTTAAGTTCGACTTACGACCTTTGTGAAACACCCCCCTGGTCAGTTTAGGGTTGATAGACATGCAATATTACTATAGGGGAAATGCAAAATGCTAATGCTGTGTGACTATTTCATTTTCCTGTGTTTTATCCAGACCTGTGTTCAGAGGATTTTAGAGAGGGGGAAGACAAGTGGACGCTCAGATGATAATGTAGAAAGTCTTGAAAAAAGGTAACAGAAATTCAATCAGAAGAGCCTTGTGAAAAAACCTTGTACAGTAAATTTTCATTTTTATTGTTATATCATTGAAGTATAGTACAGTGGGAGATAAATGCAGAGATGCCAAGTTCAAAGATCAGCTATGCATGACATTTTCATGACTCGGCCCGCGCGCTAGCGTATAGTGTACGTTTCAAAATAGCGCGCGTGACGCGATGTGATAGCCGGCCTGCATGCATGCTACGTGCATGCAATATACGTACACGAACCCTGCGAGGAGCTAGCTGAGGCCTCGAGGCGGTCGGCCAGTACGTAGTCTAGCAATTACTACTTTTTTTCTTTTTTTTCCCCAGTCTGGCCCTGATGAGTGACAAAAATGGTTGCCATGCGTGACAGCGTTTTCAGACCCTCGATTCGTGACTGTCACTTGGTAGCTCTGTAAATGTTATATTATTGCCGTTGGGTATCAACTTTCAGATGTATGTTGAGACTTTTGCTAAACCACAGTTTTTGGGTGGAAATTTTCCCAAGCATCTATTCTCCTTTTGGTACTAAATACCTTACTGCAGTGGCAAGGTAACATGTATGCGTGATGTCTTATCAAAGGAAGTAACAGCCTCAGGATGTATTCTCACTCAGACTAGTTTATCTATAGTCCAGTTACTAAACCTCTAGACGAGTGCTTCTACGCTTTTTTTTTTGCCAGACCCTATCTGTTACTCCTTGTATGTGTTGTTAAACCCACAATGCACTTCTTGGTTACTGCCATGACATCCTGCCGTGTAGCTGCACATAGATTGAGCTGGGCTTTTGCTAATATCCGGCCCGTTTATTTGTTCTCCACCCCTTTGTAAAAAAAAAACACTTTTTCCCATGGGGTCACAAGCCTCGGGCAAAGAACCACTTATCTAGAAAAAGACACCATCATTCTAATGATTTATTTGTTGATCAGGAGTTTTAGCATTTAGTTCACTTCCAAATATTGATGGCATCTACCTGTGGGCTTTTCTTTTTTTCCTCATTTTACTTTTATCATATTACTTATGGTTGATTTTGATTACAGGTTTATGACATACGTGAATTCCACCAAACCAATCATTGACCATTATGATGCTCAGGGTAAGGTACAAAAGATCTCAGCAGAGGCAGATCCAGATAGTGTAAGTAATCACTCCAAAGCTTTATAATAGATTTAGCTCTCACTTGGGGGTATGATGCCCCCTTTTAGATCTTCACATCAAATTGAATGGTTACTGCAACATTTTGCAAAACCTACAAAAACAAGACTGTATCATAAAAGCTTTGTTGAAATTTGCTAATGTTATAAAGTCTAAAAATTATTGCAAATTGTGTTGATAAAGTTACATTTTATTGATAATTGAACATATGAATTGCATAGATCAGTTTTTTTGTGTGTGCAGTGTTTTAAAATATTGAAACATCAATGAATTTCATTGATCAGATTTTGTTTGTGTGCAGTGTTTCCAGAAATCAATAGAACACTTTATATTACATGTATTTATGCAATTCATGTACTACCAATGTGAAAAACAGATTAATTTTAGGCTACTAAACACTATGTTTTAAATGAGAAATTCCTTCAAATGGAAACATGACTAGAAATAATGATCATGGTCAATTTCCCCCTCTTCCAAGAAATTAACCTTCTCTCTCAAACTTTGGTATAATTTAACCTACAGTCTTTTACCCTTTTCTTTAGCCATTTATTTGTTCTCTTGATTTGTCTATTATTCAGGTATTTGGAGTAGTGACAAAACTTTTCCAAGAAGCAGGGCTTTGAGATGAAACTTTGCTTTACACCGATCACAACAAAGCTTCATATCAAACAGCAGGGATAAATCAAGCAATTATATCAATCTACATTCATGTTGGCTCAAAACCTCCAATAAATCCTTGTTCTAGCATGACGTTTGTTAGACCACTTCAAACAAAGCTCTGTGGCCAAATAAGGAAGTTGATACATGGAAATTAATGGTTAGTAGAGGTGAAAAGATTACCTGTGCACAACACAAGGCCCCCTAAGCATACCCTGTGATCTGTGCGTTATAGTGCAGAGATGTGAAAGTTACCAGGAATGTCATTTTATTTTGCTATAGTGGGTCATTGCAATTTGGACTTATTGATGGTTTTGAGTCATCAGGATCCAAACGAACAAAATTTGACCATAAGAAAACTTGATACAAGAATAATGATAATAATAATGGTAATTCATGACATGCACTTCCTCATACCGGTAAATGACCATTACTTACACCATGAATCATAAGTTGTAAATTCTGTAAACATTTTCCAATGTATTTAGTACAACTCTGACTTTACTACTGCTGTGAACTTTGACCCCTAAATTGAATTATGTAATGCCTCCTTGTGAAATGCATTCAGTGATTGATACATTCTTTACTTTTTTATCGTACTTGGAATAATCTCAGATATATATTTGTGTAAATTTTCATAACTATTTATTCCATTGTATGTGAATGTGCAGCTACATGTATTGATAGGTACGTACAAGAACGGTGCAGAATAATGTCAGATCTTCAGTTCTACTTTGTATTCGTTTTTTATGACTTTTAATGTAATTTATTATTAAAGTGACGATTGATATTACAAAATCAAAGAATAGCAGCTAATTAAGACATACTGAAGCTTTTCATCTTGCACTCATCAAAATAAACCACAATAATGAAAAGAAAGCCATTTGAGTGTTAGATTAAAAGTGACAGTATATCTTTATTCAAGCTATTCTTTGATAATGTATTGTTCTTTTTCGTATGGTCATTATATTTTTCAAGTAGATTTATGTTTCTCTGATATTTGACTATTAAATGTGTTAGAATATGTATTTCAACCTATATTAGCTTTATGTTAAAGAATGTGATGCAATGAGATTCAATCAAGAGATACCTGTATATCATCAAAAGTTAATTGACCAGAAATACCATCATTTCAGACATTTCAATTTTACTTTTAAGTAAATTCCAATTCCAACACCCAGTTTAAATTATGGGATTTTGTACGTAGATGAGATTTATATCACGAAACATACAGGGTTTCTTGTAAGCTTCCAAATACATGTATGTAAGATCAGTGATGCTGACCTGTATTGTTTGACTGCTGCTAATCTAGCATCTTAATCTATTCATAAGAATGTGCAAATATAAATCGATTTACCAGATTATGATAATTATCAAACCTTACAACAATTTTTTGGCACAAGTTTGAGAGAATGAATGTCAGACTGAGAAGATTTTATAGTTTGTAGAATGTAGATGTGTGTACCTGAGCTTGCATAACATAATCAAAATGTTTGATTTTATGATCTGTCATGGTTACAAATATGACCAATTGTTAGTATGTAAGTTAAACCCATCAAAAGATTTTTAAATCTCTCTCCCTCTTTCTTTCTTTCTTTATCTCTATCTCTCTGTCTTTCTTTCTTTTTTCTCTCTCTCTCGCTCTCTCTCTTTCTCAAATTATTTGTTTGTGGGCTTTGTAATATAGCCCAATAAAATTGTGAACATTAATAATAGTCATGAATAGTGATCTATTCTAGCTAACGTGCAAGATCCGTCCAGGTTTTTGTGGCAGAGATTTGTGAACACTTATCTGGCTTTCAAACATCCTAGAGGTATAAATGATTTAGAGGACCAAAGTATTTTAAAGACGGTCAAACCTGCTTTAGCTACCACCTGTATAGACCAGTTATAGACCAGTTATATTGATTCCCATTGAAACCTGTACTAAAGCAACCTGTCTCTAAAGACTGCTTTGTTTTCTCTCTAGAGCATTCTTTATATACAGGTTTATCTGTAGTTCAGTATGCAATGACATACAGCAGAATTTCATCCTAAAGATCTGTTATATAACAAAATAATGTTGCTAGTACCAGCTCTTGTTTTTACTACCAGCATAACAAGATGCTTGATATATGAAGGTAATATTGATGGTCCCTTGGTCCTTGTTATAACAAGGAACTATTTATTACTCTTGAACTTGGTATTTCTCTGTCAAAAGTCTCCCATGCTTGGTGTAAGCATCAAGTGTGCCATGTACCAAGGAGAACCTGACATAGCAGCAAGAGGACCAACATTCCTGGTAAACTAAAACCAAAATCCCTTGGTGCACCTTGAGATAGATGAGTACTCTTTTAAGAAGCACCCTTTTATACCCTTGTAAAGCGTATTTGCAATCATCGAAAGGTTGAAGAAAGTCAGAAATGTATGCATACATGATTTATATTTATGAAAGTGAAATTAAAGTAGTTTATTATCCAAACTCTGATATAGTATTAGGTTGAATTTTATTTTCAAAGAAGTATTGTTGGTATAGAAATGACCAATTTATTATCCATTTCATGTGCATACCGGTACACACAGGCAGATAAATACTTAGTGTATGTTAAAATTCTGTGTAAATGTATATTCCAGAATTATCTGGTAGAATTCAATTTTTCATTTCAGTTAATTCTGTTCACAGGGACAGTCATCCTCATGTGTACAAGTCGAAACTGTTTTGTTTTAGTTGCATAGACTTGTCTTACATGAGGTTGATTGTATTGAACATGTGTATCCACATACAATTTTTGAGTGCCTCTTTGATATATCTATGAAGACCGTATCACATGTAATGATGTGCAGTCAACCTGTTGTAGTGGGTCTCCTGCCTATCTAGGCCGCCTGTCTATAGTGGTCATCCCTATTGCCTCTCCTGAATGTATGTAATGCTACCTAGTACATGTGTTCGTGTGTGATAAATAAGAAGCTACGACTTTTCCTACTTGATAGAACTAGTTCATTAAAGAAATATCATTTTGTTTCCCATTCAGAGACAAGGGAACTCTTGTTTTCAAAAATATCCCTGAAAGAGAAAACTGAGAAGTACTTCTGTGAACTACTTTTCTTGCTAAGTACATGTGTGTTGCTTGCTGTAGGCTGGCTGGGCTTCGTGTTGCATATGTAGTATGCGTAAGTCGAATTTCTACGACTTATGCACAAGTCGAAGATTGCCTAAGTCCACGGATTTCACTCAGTCCCATCAAGATTGACTTACACAAGCTTATCTGTACTCGTCTATTCTTGGTCTGTTATTTTGATTGAATTGCTTCTATAGAGAACAACTAAGTCATTTTACATGGCAGTAATATCCTTTTCATTACTAGTATTATGTCCATCAATATCAAACATACAGTACATGTACTTTACTCACATGTAGACTAGTCAATATCAAATATGTGTATGTGATTTATTTTTTTAGTTTGTGCACAGTTGCTAGTTTGAAGTTGTTAGTGTACCTATCTACATGCATATCAACACATGATTTGTATAAATAAAGAAAATTGATGATATCAAATTATTTGAGTTTTTATTTTATTTTTCCTTCCATTTGTCCCAAGTTCTTCCTTGGGAGTGTTTCACAAAGACTAAGATCAACTTAAGTTTGAATCGAACTATAGCAGGCCATTCATGCCACTGGTTGCTCTCACCATTGGTCTCTCAAGGGATATCACAAATCTACAGAATTTAAATTTTTGATAGTTCATTATTTAAGGAAAAAGTTACTTACATTGTAAACTTAAGTTACATTTAAGACTGTTATTCTTCCAACAATGGTGAGAGCAAACAGTGGCATGAACGGCCTGCCATAGTGAAGTTCAACTTAAAGTCGATCTTAGTCTTTGTGAAACACCCCCAGGACTACTACCAAGTCATTAAAGTGATACTGAACTTGTGAACTTTGGTGAACTCGGTCAACTTGCCAACAGGGCATAACCCAATACCTAATTTCCAATTTGCAAAGGACTCGATGCGATCATCATCATCCCCACCATCAACAACAATCACAATTCATGATAAAAACAAAACTTATTATAGCAATGATAGTAACAATGGGCAAAATGAGAACATAAATGTACACGCTTCCCTGAGCATGCTCTTAACTTTTTAAGAGATTGGTAACGAGTCAATCTGCATTGTTAATCATGCTGACGGTAGACTGTTAGGAAGAGCAGAATACATGAAAACCTACTGAAAATCACTTGAACTGAAGAACACAAATCACATTTACTAGCTTGATATTTCTTCATCTTTCTTTGCTCATATATTTATCTAATCAACTTCCAGGCAATTGGTCTGCTATGACATATTCCCTGCTGAATCCTTTGGCAAAACAATATATGTAATATATGATATAATAGTGAGTAGGAGCATTGTTACCTAATGTATATATAAAACAGAAAGGGTAGTACATGTATAAAAACTCATTCGAGATTCACACTACTACTACCCCCACCCTCCTCCCTGAATGAGTGCATGTCTGGAAGACGAGCAGGATTCACAAATCTTTGTTTCCCGGTAACAAATCATGCCCCCCCCCCTTCCCTCTTGTGACCAAAAGTAAGGGAAACAGAAGAATGGCAGAGGTATCATACAACAACATATATCATACACATGTGCACAGTGACATACATAACTGAAAGAAACTTATCTTTCAGATACTCGCATCTGTAACAAAAGCAACATGGAAAATTCTCTTAAGGCATATTTTTGTTTATTAGCATTTTGCTACGACAAAAGAAGTTTCCCCATGTACCAAATATTAGAAGTCCGTCCAAATTACCATATCAGCATGATATAATTGACATGTGTTCCCTAACCCTTATGTAAAGTGAAATAAAACAAGTTAATGTAGATCGAATGGCTCTATTTGACAAATCTTACATAGGCTCACCAGGCCGTTTCTTGTGGATTCATTATTTTGAAGATTTCACTTTCATTTTAACACTTTGTATATTTGGGTTTTAAAAAAAATATCAGACACGTATAGTTATAAGAAATTGGATTTATTGAGCACTTTTTCCAGAGGATACAAGGTGCTGAAAGTTTAAGAAAAATATCCAAAGGATGTAGAAGTTATACAGTTTTTAAGTTGGGGACAATCAAACATTCATCAGCAAACTACATGTATATAATTTACTTTGCAACTATCGCTCTTCCAATTCTCCATATCGCAAGTGGCACTCATTTTTTACTAGCAAATTTGCCAGGATTTTGCAGTCACATGAACTTTCGGTCAAACCGGGCCACACAGTATTGGACTCGCACTTCACTGTCAATAAGACTAAGAATGAGAAAATATAGTTTTGCCTAAATCTCTAACGATGTAAATTTATGAAAAAATGTAGAACTTTGGTATCTACAAATATGTGACCAAGCTGTATATTACAAGAAATTCTTAAAAATTACTGACAATAGTACACATTCATGGCTTGGGAAAAGAAGCCACTTGTGTTGCAGCATGCCAAGTTTTTCTGAGAGAATTTCTCCAAGCGCTGGGATTAGCAATTGCTGGTATATTACTTCTAATTTATCAATATACTTACTGCTTGTGTATTTTCAAAATTTGTAACTATCGAGCATGATTAAGAATTGCAGATAATGAATTATTATGATATCATAGTATAGCAGAATACGTGTTTTAGGATCACCGAAAGTCTACAAAATCACTGAGGTATCGGAGGCGCAATGCATTATGGGAATGTATATTGCTATATGCAGAACCGAGAATTGACAACAACCCCTTCCCCTCCCCCAAACAAACAAAAAAAGAATCCAGTGCCCCATCTTATAAACAGTTGAGATTGATTCAAACTGATCTTAACTTGATTTCAAATCAAAACTCTTTACTAAACAGGGCCAATATCTCTCTTACAGCAGGAAACCATAGTGTATGGTTGCCAATCATCCTCAATCCGTGGTAGTGGTTTGTGTGGTAATGGACCAGAGAGTGTTAGGGGCTGGAGTGGGGGATAGTAGATAGTAGGTTGAGAATTGTTGAGGAGGAGGATATTCTCTAGGGGTAGTTGCATCAGTTATAAACTTGATGTTTGTTTAAAGAAACTCTGCTAATGTTCATGTTCTGACACTCCTGGGGCTCCACAATTGTAAATGTAAATACCATCTGCTAGACATACACCTCCCAGTTCCACCAAGCCACAATAAATAAAGTGAAACCTGTACATAAAGACCGCTCAAGGGAGACAAGAAAAGTGTTCTTTATAGGCAGGTGGTCTTTATGTACAGGTTTCTATTGTGATCATTTCTACGTGACACAGTATTCATGGGAAACAGAAAATGTGGTCTTTCTATACAGGTGGTCCCTACAGCAAGTTTGGCTGTACAATACTGAGTTCCTTCTCTCTCAATGGATATAACAGTTCTTGGTATGGAACATTCCGTCTTCATCACTTCCTGAAGAATGTCATCTTTTCAGATCCTTTAGCATCTTCTGGTCTGATGGTATGGAATACTTCATCAAGGTTATCCATCTTGTATGTCTCTGTCTCCTTCCTCTCAATATGACCCATCCTTGCTTCCACCCTGTTTTGGTATTTCAATGATGCTTGCTTCTTCATCAGTGTACGATGCTGCAAGAGAGATATACAAAGATTAATAATAATTACAATAATATATCAGATTTGTAAGGTGCCAAATCCACTTGAAATCAAATAATCAAAGTGCATTAGTGCAAGAGATGAAATCACAGAAAATAACTATACACAAAAGTACAAAACAAGTAGGATAGAACAAATAAGAAGAGAAAGAAATTATAGGCAAAATCATACAGATATATATGTTTATAGATTATTTCTGAACACTTCAACTGATCTTCAACTGAATTATTTCTGAACACTTCAACTGATCTTCAACTGAATGCTATCATCATTTATTCAAGTCAGCATTTTCCCTGAACATGAATTTAAACTCCCTTGTTGAGTGCAGTGGATTACAAGACAACTCTAAAAGATGTCTTACATCTTCATAAGAATTATTTCCTCTTCAAACGAGTATTAACCTACCGTAAATCTCTGTGTATTTGTTTAAAGTTTTGATTTATGCCCCTCCACCTGGCACTGTGCCTGGCAATGTCCCCCAGCTCAGTCATACTACTCGGAAACTAGAACAAAACTACCTGAATGTCCAGATTTCTGTTTGGACTTAGAGAAAAATTTGTCTGTCATCTTTAGTTTTAAAAACAAATGTTCATTATTCTGATAACTTCATTCAACATTGTTACTATTATTTGTGACAAGTTCATTATTCTGATAACTTCATTGTTACTATTATTTGTGACAACTTCATTACTCTGATAACTTCATTGTTACTATTATTTGTGACAAGTTCACAAGCAAAAATTGGCGCCTCTAACTGCACCTCGCAGTAAAATGAAGGTCCTTTTTTTTTCTTGGCCCAAAAAATAGGGGTGCATCTTATACACAGGTGCGTCTTATACACGGAGATTTACAGTACTACAAAGTTTATACTGTAAATAAAGCTCAAAGGAAATGCCCCTGGCATAAATTACAAGTCCTTACAAACGATAATCTAAAGATATGCATCAAACTAGGGGAGGAAAGAGAAAGATAAGAAAGAAAGATAAAGGGTCCATAAAGCATATAGGTGACAAAAATAAACTAAATGTACATGAAGAATGGGAAATGAATAAAAGAAGTAAAGGGAAATGGGTTGTCTTTTGGAGGCACGAAAGTTACCCATAGAAATAGGGCAAGAGAGAAATACACAGGAATGTAGGTAAGAATTAAGGGGTCCATGCAACATAGTGAGGAATGGACTACCCATAGAGCCGGAAAACACACAAACACACAGAACAAAAAAACAAGAGAAGGAACAATGATGAAGTATAATGGGGGAAGTGTTTAATGTGCCTGGTTTAGTAAGGCACAATTTAGTAGAAAATGAAGCACCCTCAGACCTCCCCCAAAAAAAAAAGAGAGAAAGGGGGGACACACACAAGAAATGGTAATGACTGCATTAAATAGGGAGGTATGCATGTACCTGGTTTGGTGAGACATAATTTGGGTTTTCATAGAGAGTAGGTCCACGGAAGCTACCACTGAAGATCTTGATGAGGTTGAGAACTAAACGAGGACCAATCTCTGCAAGAGATCCATCCTCCTCTACTATCTGGGATTTGTGAAGAAAAAAAATGGAATTAAAGATTGTATTTAGTATACTTGTTTATAAAGACTTTCTTCTTTTTTCTAACAGAATGGCTTTCAAGAAGACGACAATATAGGGAAAGTAGCAAGCTTTTTCATAGTTCATAATTGCCATAGATCATAATTGCCAACCTTCAACAGCAAAACTTTGCATTCTCTCAATGTTTTTAATATATCTGTAAAGCGCTTAGAGACATCATTGATGTATTAAGCGCTATATAAAAGCGGAATATTATATGTAAAAACTAGGAACAAATTGTACTTTCAAATTGTACATATTTACACAAAACCTTTTTTTTTTAATTTTCAAAGCTATACAAAAAGGCCATGTATGTTCAAATTGCTTTCATTCTAAAGAAGATATCCAAAGACCTATCACTGTTTATAATACGTCAAACTACCGCAACAAAGAAAAGGAAAGAAAATAAATATACTGGTTAATAAATATCAAGCTAAAAGACAAACCTGATAGTTTCTGAACCATATCCTGTTGTCCAGGATAGTAAATGTATAGACTTTGTCATTAAATGGCTGGCTCTTCGGATGAAGATAGGGGGTACTGAATATCTGAAATAGAAAATACACATTTTAATCAACATCAAACTTTTATAAGTATACTTTGTTGGGCCAAGGATACAAGATGATGCCTCAAAGTTAGAGCAGTTTCCCACAAAGTTTCTTGAATTGCAAATTATGGCTAGTAAGACACATAACATTGCATTCTCATAAATGATATTTCATCCTTTCTGTATAATAATACAATAATAATTCAGGCATTTTAAACCTTAACCATTCCAAGCTGTAGGCTAATGATTTAAGCGAAGAATGAATGTTTGTACTAAGGCAATCAATTATGTTCTTTATGAAACAGAAATAGGTACATGTATTATGAAGCTTTACCACACAAAGGTACATGTATTTCATGCTCTATTTTCAAAGAAGAATCGAAACTCAGAATGTATAAGCTCTTCATTTGAAAGGTCCATTGTTACAATTGTTTATCAAATGGTACAGGAGTTACTTGTACATATTAATAATATATGTCAAGCCCTTCAAAAATTTAGAAATATTCACTTTTAGGTAGTCACATTATACATCACAGAACAGGGATTGGGGTCAGTCAGATAGCTGGTACAGGTCAAATATCATACACCAAGGATTTGTTACACTGCAATCTTAAAGACAGCGCACAATGTCTACTCACCTGAATGAACAATTCTTTCAGGACACCGAAGTGAGGAGACTCATCAAACTGGGGGTCAAAGGATAAGAGAGGTCGTGACCCCTTCAAGCAATTTCCTGTCAGCTTCAACTCACCCATTGTGTGAACTACAGAGATAAGGAATGAGATGATTATGAAGCAGACCATTGCAATAAAAACAGACAAAGGAGCTAAAATTGCCATCTGATTAATATTTTCTTCCGACAAAATGGTGTTTTGACTTTGCTTTATGATCTACAGACAACTTAGCATAAGGTATTTTAAAATTTTCTTTTCAATTTAACATCCTATAGCACAAATAACAACATTTGTAGATTGAAAAAGTAGTATGATGAATAAAACGCTAAAACAAGAGCTTGCAATTGGGGTAAATAGGCCCATTTACACATCCAAAACACCATTTTGAAAAATCATTGATTTTTGGTCTACCATTTACAGTCCTGCGAAAACCCATAAAAACACATTAAAGTTTGCTCATACTGTACCATGCATGCATGACTCGTCGGTTCCCTGCATGCATTAGCACGGAAGTGAGGAGAGTTACGGGAGCAAAACTCTGGTATCTTACCAATGTTTGTTTTTACTGCAAAAACTCGGTGAAACTTCAAAACTTTCAAAAATATTCACTGGATTTTTCAATTTCAATTTTTTTTTTTTTTTCCCTTTAATTTTTCATTGTGTTTGCCGGCAGTTGCTATGCACCTACACTGTACCAACGAAACACCACAACGTGAGAAAATTCTTTGATTTTTGGTTGCAGTGTAAATGCAGCTAATATGTAATAATAAGGAAACACTTATTCTGTCTGCTACCAATCTACCAACATTGTTGTTTTACCTCTGGCTATTTTCATTTCAAGAACTGGTAATTTTAAGTGAAAGGTAAGATGCAAGAACATCATGTACTTTATTAATAACATTCATGAATTGTTAGATACTACAGATTATGAACTCAGATAATGTGAAAGACTTACTGTTTTCTACAAGAAACTTTGCAGATGGTCCATGAGGAATATTAGCTGCCCTGTTAAATACAAAGTCCCAGAGGAGCAGTAAGAAATGATAATTCATATTGTGAATAAGAAATTATTTATAGTGAGAATACTGAAGAAGCAAATTGAATACCGACATGCCATAGAGCAGTATCATTCCAAATGACATTCTTCATCTCGTTAATCTGAAGATAACAGAATTTCTTAAAAGACAGGACAAATCAACTATGTCTCCTCAAATTGGCAACTCTCCTATATTTCTTTCATTTTTTTACTATTCTCAAGACAAAACATAACACATAACCGACAAACATTCTATTTGTTTCTTTTAAGAGAGCAAATACACTGTATACCAATATAAATGTACATTTTAATCCTTTGTACAGTTTTTGTATTGGCCCAAAATACACATGGTCAGATTCCTTTCATTCCAGTTGATAAATAGCAAAATACAAACAATTCTAAGTTGCTGCATAGTTGTTTTTTTCTTCTTTTTTTCATTCTCGTGAGGAGTATTAAACAATGACAGCCACATGCAAAACCATTGGTAAGATCTGTATGTTAGGATTTCTATGAACCTCTGTAACGTTGCTGTGTGGTATACTTCCAGGCATACAGTGGATGACTAGTACTTAGCCAATAATAATCATAATAGTAGGTTCTTGTACAGCACTCATGTCTGTCAGACTTTACACTACTGGCGCTCCACAATTATTACCCCAGCTTTATTTAGCATGGCTGTTATTATAGCGGCACACTAGCATCTCAAGGAATTAATTCCTGCCAGGTAACCATTTACATCACCTGGGTTGAGTGTGGCAAATGTAGATTAATGTCTTGCCAAAGGACATTAGTGCTGCAACAGAACTCGAACCACAAACCATGTGATCCACAGTGACGTATCCACTAGACCATGAACACTCTAAATTTCATTAAAACCATGATTGGACAATCAATGTATCTGGCATATAGACCTTCTGATCGAAATGGAACAATCAACAGACACTTCAACAAGTCATGCTTCATTCAAATTTTCTTATCTCTACCAGAATGAAACATTACCTTTACAAATTTGTAGCTGTATTATAAAGCAAGTCTGAACAATGGCTTACTATAGATGATTGTGACTTACCATAGATAGAGATCCATCTTCTTTCTTGCTTCAAAGAACAAACATTTGTTGCAGTTTCTCATTTCACAGACCTACACCCCATCATTGAAAATAATATCAAGAATTGATTAAATGATAAAAGAAAGCTCTCTTCAAATAACTTCAAACTTTCACTTAACTGTTTCTTAAATTTTTCTACTTTTATCAAAGCAAATTTGACCAAAGGATGAACTTCTATAACAAATGTGCTCACACCATATAAAATACAATGACTTCAATAGATTATTTTAAATCATTTTAATTTGTTGCCAGTATTAACAAGCTTAATGAAACTCTGTCTATGCCTTAATATTCTCTTCATGGTTGTATGTGACAGGTCCTTGTTTGCTGTGTAAACAATCCACTATTGGCTTCAAAATCAGTGTTCCTGGAGCGAAACTATATACACGTACTTACCTCATTGATAAGAAAGAAATTGTCTTTTCTATCCATTTTTGAATCTGTGGATAAAAGGAAATGATATAAAAATTCAGTAAGTGAATCAATCTTAAACTTGGACACAGTAGTTGGTTACTGAAGTGACAACGAAGTTAACTTTGATTTTAAATATGACGTATCAACTTGGAAATGCATCCTAGGTAATAAGTTACTAAATCTACCCAAATACTAATTCACTACCCACTGACTGATCATGCGAGTAATATGATAGGGTCGATAAAGGTACTGAAAAATTAGGATACAGGGTCACTTTGAAGAGCATAACAATGAAGGGCCAGTGGGTAACCCATTTTTGTGTATTGATGTGATCGGTGGGTATAAAGTGCTAGGCATTGAAAGGATAAACTTTATCAATTCACAGAGTATTTCATAAGAGAGGTAATAACGCTAATGATAATATTAATAAGAATAACAATATTCTGGGTTAATATAGCGCTTAATACACCAACAATGTCTCTTAGTGCTATACAGATATATTGTTACACTGGTCATCAGGGCTGCGTCTCACGTTACAGTCATAAGTACAAGTTGAACGACATCCCATTGAAATGCGTGTATCAAGTTTAACACATGTTTCAATGGGATGTCGCTGAACTTGTACTTATGACGGTTTCTTGAGATGCAGCCCAGATCCAGCCTTGCCCCCAGACAATGTACATTCTCCACTCCCTGGAGAGCATTTCTGCCAGGCGCTATTATACCATCGCTCACATTGCTGAGCAAACTACAATTGCTTTTGCATCTTACAAAGTTTCCATTTATAATGCCTAGGTGGAGAGTGGCAAATTTATATTAATGTCTTGCCACACGACGTTAGTGCCAGGCTGGGATTTGAACTCCCAACCATTGGATTGAGTCAAGTGCATAAACCACTTTACCACAACACCACCGTATAAACCAGCCACAATCATCCTGGCATTTACCTGCTCTGGAATGAGGCATCAGGGTGCGGAGATCGTTCATGAGATGGCGCCCTCTATAGGATACTCCTCTAGATGCAAAGATGAGTGTCCTTTCTTTGTTTGTCCATCTGGCCTGGAAGCAAGAAAGGAAGAAAAAAAGCATGCAATGTTATTATAACAGAAATAATGTTGGCCCACACTTTCTTCTTCATTTTGTTTTCGCTCTACAAACCTAACAATAACTGGTCTGAATGCAAATGGACCACAAGTATGCTGAAATAGTTACAGACATGATCTGCGGCATACACGAACAAAATGAATGGGTACAAATCAAATTAATATTCACAATACTTCATCTAGATCTCTTAAACTCAGCTCTAGAAAAATCATAAATTGAGTAGCTGTTGGGAAGAGCTTATGAAATATCCAGCATAACCCAAGATCGAAACCACGTCTAAAGGCACTGCACAGGAAGAAGAGGAAGGAGAAATTCCTGCCAGCTTTTCACTGTCATTTTTTTTGTTTTCTTGCTTTTCGTGTTATGTGCTGATATATATTGATCAATGGTGACAAAGGTTTTTAAAAAATGACAAGTTCATGAAATCATGAAAAAGCAGAAATTTTTCACCACATTAAGGAAAATGTACTCAGGAAAGACTTGGACTAAATGACTTTACATATATAGATGATCAGTTAACTGAGTCAAGTATGTTGGGGTCTGTGGGTGCATACCCGACATTTGACTTGAAACTGACAAGAATTTTCTTTTCTATGAATTCCTGTAATGCTCAATCTAATATTCTAATGAGTTCAAAAATTGCATCAAAATTCAAGCAAGAACGAGGTTATTTTCACAAGGGAAGGCAGCCATGTTATTTTGAGATTGCATAAGCAAAGGTTTTCGGGTCCTGTGCACTCATTAACTTTACATGTTCAAGAATTTTTTCATGAAAGTAAGCATCTGAACTCTGCATCTGAAGACTTTTGAATGAAATTACCATAACTTTAACTAAGGCATAGACTCTAAGCAGACTTTTCTTCTTTCACTCCTCCTCTTCCTTTGTTTTTTTCTTTTTCTTCTTCTTCTTCATCTCCTTCATTTTCTTAAGTTCTTCTTCTTCTTTCTTCTCCATCTCATTCATTTTCTTTGTCTTCTTGTTCTTCACCTTCTTATTAAGTTCTTCTTTGATTTTTGTGTTCTTCTTCTTTCTCGTCCTTCTTTTTCCTCCTCTTCCTTTTTCCCTATTCTTCCCATTCTTCTTGTCCTTTTCTTTCTATGGCTGCCTAAAGTAAAAGTAGCTGCACAAGGTCCATGCATTTAGTTCATGATGATAGGGATGATGATTGAACTTGAATTCATTCTTTGTACTAACTAGACCCCTCTATATCGTAGCTCGTGATCGTTAATATGCAGAACAAATAATTTAATTTTAACAACAAATCAACAGCAAATGCGAATGCACCAGTAATACACTTGTAATATTTCATCAAATTTAGCTCTTTCTTCTCATTCATCACGACTAGTATGATCACGAGTGATACTTGATTTGCTTCGATAAAAATATCACAAATTAAAAATGCACCGAAGTTCTACAGGTTAACTTTAGCTCACGCCAATTCGTACGTGTGGGACTGTTCCATCAAAAACCAGCACATAGTAAAAACAATATAACTTCCTGAATACTAACTGGAGTAAATAAAATTGCTTACCACTGTCCCAGACTTTTCTGCATTTTGCTGTGTCTTGTGTATCAGGTCATTCCTTTTCCTCTTTTTCTTGTTTTCAAGAACTTTTTGAGCGAGCTTTCTCTTTCCCATTTTCACGTGCGTGCTGCTGTTCACAACTGACCTTATAAATATGGATTGCCCCCGCGCCTAGCTGTATACTAGTATACCGCATCACTAGATCTACGAATGCAAACGTCAACTCTATGGTGCATGAGGTCAACAGAGCACATCGCGGCCATATTGGAATGCTCGCCCTCGCCTCCTCCTCTCCCCCGGCCCTCCTCATTTTCCCTTTCCATCCCTCTTTCCTTCTTATTCTTCTCCTCCTCCACCTCCTTCGGGTTCTTCAAATTACCTTTTTTTCTTGTAATGTTCTTTGATCACGTTCATCTAAAAACAAATATATAGAAGAAGAAGAAGAAGAAGAAGATAAAGAAGAGGATTAAAAGAATATGAACAAAAAGAAGATAAAGAAGAAGAATAGTATTTAAAAAATATGAAGAAGAAGAAGATTAAGAAGAAGAAGATGAAGAAGAGTAGTAAAAAGAATATGAAGAAGAAGAAAAAGAAGATGAAGGAGAAAAAGAAGAAGATGAAGAAGAAGAGTAATAAAAAGAATATGAAGAAGATGAAGAAGAAGATGAAGAAGAAGAGTAATAAAAGAATATGAAGAAGAAGATGATGATGAAGATGATGAAGAAGAAGAGTAAATAAAAAGAATATGAAGAAGAAGATGAAGGAAAAGAAGATGAAGGTGATGAAGTAGAAGAAGATGAAGAAGAAGAATAGTAACAAGAATATGAAGAAGATGAAGATGATGATAATGATGATTATGATTATGATGATAAGGAAGAAGAAAAATATGATGATGATGATGATGATGATGATGATGAAGGAGAAGAAGAAGGGCCAATTTCTCTTTAAACATACTAAACTGTATTATATTTGACTTTCTCACGATTCTATCAATGACTTAAGATGTACAATACAACCACTTTCATCTTCACTATAAATATATTACAAGTATCTTATCTCTTAAAAGCATAATTCAAACAAATTCTATTTTTTCTTCTTCATCATCCTACTGTCCCACTCAAACTCTCACTAAGTTGATATTTCTATTTTCCTCTGCCTCCATCTCTTGTCTGGCCAGAATGCTTGTTGAATCTGTGACTCCCCTCCTTTTCTTTAATGATTTAGAAAGAAAAAAAAACTCAAACTAACAAATACAAAACACCTGCACAACTCAGTCGTAGCAAATATCAACATTTTTTTTTTCTTAACTTTAATTCTTTAATACAAAAGAAATTTTACAGGCAGCCTACATGTAAACATCACATAAATATAATGAAATATCATGAGCTATAGTGAACATATTTACATGTTCAAGTGTCTCTATTTATTTGAGCAGCACATATAAATTTGACAGAAAAATTAGGATTTGTCACTCACTGTTTTCATTGTATGATGGGGGGAAGGGGGAGGTGACAGTTCTCTAAATAAATCATAGCTCATAGTAGCAGAGATGAGAGGAGAAGACTTCTGTCATGAGCTTTTAAAAAGCCAAAGCAGTCTGTTATATGTAATTCAATACATTATGCAATGCTTGGGGAAATACATAGCTGTGCTGCTATGCACTCTCTGGGTCATGCGCATTCTATTGTGCTGTGTCATCTTGTTTCAAGGCAATTTGCCGTCTCATAACCCTTGAACAATTAGGCAATATGTTATAAAATCAAATTAACTTAATAATACGACTGGGATAAGAGAAGCATTTAGAAGAAAAATATGCAGATTTTGTTGCAATAAAGATACACATTAAATTTCAAATCAAGTCTTGAAAATAATATGGACACTATTCAAACAAGGAATCTTGGTGACCTTAGAGAGGAGATGGCAGCCCCACCCCCCCCCCCCTCATCCCGAAAACCAACCATATAAATTTAACATTACAAGGGTAGAGTAAGATGCAAATTGTCTGTACATATTTCATACATCTTTCTAAAAAACTGTAAAAATATCAATTATAGTTGCAGTAGTTACCTAAAGCATAAACATCAACAAATTCTTAAATATCATATATACATGTAACTATATGAGACAATGTATATTGAAGAGATATACATAATACAATATGTATCCTATTTCTGTATGGATGTACAGTGTGAATCAAGAAAAGGGAAACCCACATTCAAGCCCCAACATCTCAAAAACCAAGTAAACTTGCTGAAATATATTTCAATGGGATGATATATGGAAATTGTCATCTTTAATTTGATATGTTGCTCATGAACATGTGATCACGGATGACTCAGCACTGGACATTTTCAAAAAGCATGCCAAAATGACCCTTGCCCACGTTTGAGCTGAAAGGTGTTAAGGGGTTGCTTTCATCATGTGTGACTACATTCATTTGGAATAGACTAGTCAACCAAACCTTGCATTCACCACCAATCTCATTCAAAACTTGGCCAGATGAAAATTTGACAAGAATCAGGAAATTGCAACTGGATTACATTGATCAAGGTGTCAAATCAAAGAAACAGTATCGGCTACTAAGAGAGTATCTTTGACTCAATTTCGATGTACGGATTGCAACGATTCAAAGTGCTGACATTGGGTTTCCTTTCTTTGTGACTCACCATTTCGATAGAGAATGGATCAATTAAGTACAAAATAATGTCACCTTAATTTGTTTCTCCTTCACATAGGCACTGTACAAACAAACCAGTAGGACTTAGAGCTTAGAGTCCTGTCCTAAGGACTGAGTACATTAAAATAGCATTACAATTCACACAGGGTCATTAACACTGAAGATATCGAGATATGTACTTTAGGCTGGCATTATGAGAGGACTAATAAATAAAAATTTCCACTATTTCACTCTATATTTATAAATTATTCAAATGAAGGAAGAAAAGTAAAGTGTAAGATTACTGTGACACAGGAAATATTCACAAACTGTTAACACCAGATTGACCAGAAGATTTTCACTGCATGAAACAGTAAAAAAAAATGGTATTGTAATCTCATTTTTTTGCAGCATGAAACTTTCATGAATGTGGAGCACTCACAAAATTTGTGGAAGTTTCTAGCACCTGAAGAGATTTCTTAATGAATCGATTTAGGACACCAGTACAGCATATACCAATGAAAAGATGCCACATTGGAAGCAGATAAAGATCATAATAAATGGTCTGTACTCGCAACAGATGATCATCAGGTTTTGGTAACAAAAACAATATCACTTGAATATGTCCTTAATTAAAGTAATCCATTGCTATCTAACAATGCATTATCATTGCTGCCTTGCCATTTTCATAGGCCATAAATACATAACCCTAAAGCCTTGTTACCTTATGCAGCATGTAAACTAAACTGAAGGAGCAAGATACCGGTAAGCATTAGGCGCTTGTCTGTATGTCTGTATCTTATAACACACAGATAAGTGAGTACAAAGCAATTTTTGTTGTATGCAGAAATTATCTTCTCATCCCCGACTTGCCATTCATTTTAAAGAGAAAGACCAGTTCTGGTCATGCGATTGCATTGTGAAAGAAACGTTGTGGAATCGATCAGAAAAGGTTGATCATCTAGCATATAGGTATTGGTGTGTACTGCAAGGTTCTGGAATCATCAAAATGATAAGAAATTTGGCCCAGTCTTGGTAAAGTTACAAGCACTGTACACAGAAAGATGTATATGGGACTACGCGACCACGCGCGATATCTATTTGGTCCCAATAGATATAATAATTTACCAAATATATCAATAGTAGGCGGTTTCCGGCAAAATTTGTATCATCACATATTAGTCAAAACATATTCTTTCACATGATTGGTAATGAGAGCTTCCATTTCATTTTTTGAGAGAGGCGTTTCCAAAACTGGTCTTTACCTTTAAAGGTAAAAAATATAAAATGAAAAGGGTGCAATCTCTCTCATAGCATAGGAATGAGCCATAACACAAGCTGAATAAAAGGAACAATATGAGATAAAAGAGCCCCGTCTTATGAAAAGTAGATGTAAATCACAACTTATTTGTGATTGATATATATCGCAACTATGTACATAAGAGATAGGAGACTACAAACTTGCAATTGATTGGAGGACTTTGATTTGGATCAATCGCAACTCTTTATAAGATGGGACCCACAGGTTGTTGGCATAGATTTGTTGACGTAATCCTTCTCCCGAGAAATGAAGATGCACACTCTTTTCTGATTCATTTTGAATGAAAGAAAGAGTGTCTACATCATTCATGAGTAAAGAATTATGTCAACAACACCTTTTCAGTTTTTGTGTATTCCTATTGACCCTGTGTTCCAGTACTCTTATCACTTTGAATTAAAAGAGTAATGAATGGATTTACAAAGCGATTTGAAAGCTTTCACTAATACTGGCCACTTAGAAAAAGCAAACAAAAACGAAACAAACTAAACAAAAAACAATTTTATGTTATGTTTCTGTCCTAAGGACTATAAATTATAACAAAAATGTGATGAGAGTCCAGTTGATTCTACAAGACTTGAATTGCTGAGCTTTGGCTGAAATAGATGACAGCGCCCCCTACATTGACCAACGAGGCGACAATAAAGACAGGGGTCCATCGACCTGAAGCACCCACCATTGCTGCAGTCAAAGGTCCTGCTGCCATGCCAGGCAAGGTTGCCTAGGAGATGGAAGAGAAAAGAGAATAATACAACAATGGGGAAAGCAGATGATAATTAAGGGGTAGAGTTTTCATGAAGTAAGTATTGTATCACAGGCGAATTGCCGTTTGGTCTACAACTAGTCCATCTACTACCCAATTAGTCTATTCCTATATGGTCTACACCCAGCCCTTCTACTGCCCACAGGGTCTAATAATCATTTGGTCTAATGACCACTTAGAGTAATAGTCATTTGGTCTAATTTCCATTTGGTCTTATATCCAATAAGTCTAAACTTGAGCTTTATCCTGTTGATGAGAGACATGACAGACAAATGTGCATGAACTCAACCGGAACAGTAGTATTCAAATGATGCAAATCAGTTCATTATACAATCGATCCACACTCAAGCTACTGTGTGCATCAATGATGTGAAGCCTGACACTCAGTTTCATATGATAGGTGTACATAGCCTCAATGAGAGCAGATAGATTGTATAACAAATAAATGAAGACATATTGTTAGACATATATCATTTGTTTTATGCAACAAAAATTCTAGATCACTCTTTAATTTTAAAGAGGGCTCACTTGAAGATAGGTTGATGTCGTTATTGATGGCAATTTGACCCAAGTTTAGAAAGGCTTACTTTGTGCACACTTGATATAAGCACACGTCACCCTATGTGTGCACTGTTGTACATTGCTTCATTAATATTTTTTCATGTTTGACAGAACTGAAACTATAGTATGCTTGATAATGAAAAAACATGTGATAATGTCAACAAACAAATCACAAGTGACTGCATTCGACCAATCATCTGATTAGGATCTCACAGTGAGTTGTCTACCGTAATAACATTTATTCCAAACATGGTGTTACATACATACATACTCACCAAGGTATTTGAGACAGCGAATGTGATGCCGGCATGATTGGGTGCTACGTCGGCATGGTTACTCATGTGCCCTGATGAATTACAGCCACAAAGACCAAGAGATATTGATATGAAACTGCAAAGAACAACAACAACAACATTGTAGCATTAATACTGATGAGGCTCCCCTGGTAAACAAGGCACATTATTATTGGTCAAATCCAGAGGTTTCTCATTTTTGGATGAAATAAAAATATGACAGTCACATGTCGCCTTTGAACACTTTTAATTTGTTTCTCTATTACCTTCACGGATTTCCTACTTCTAAACCATGCAATCTAAAATCCCAAAACAGCTTGGACTGTTTTTCTGAAGAGTCTTATGGACCTAATCCTGGTTTGTACCCCTCAGGTTTCCTATCTTAAAATTAACACTCTTGACAATGCCTGTAACTGTAAGTACACGCCATGATCTACAGAGCCAAAGAGGAATATGAAGAGAGCTGGTCAGAGGAGACCATGACTTGACATTGTGCTCTTACCATACAGCTAACACAAGATGATCTACAGAGCCAAAGAGGAATATGAAGAGAGCTGGTCGGAGGAGACCATGACTTGACATTGTGCTCTTACCATACAGCTAACACAAGATGATCTACAGAGCCAAAGAGGAATATGAAGAGAGCTGGTCCAAGAAGACCTATGCTTGTCATCAGCCTTCTCACTGATAATGTTGTCCAATGCTTCTGAGATATAAGATAATCAGCATAATGACCAGCAGCTGCAGAAAAGGGATGCAGAAAGAAAAAAAGATTACACATAATGCTGACATTTCACATCAACATCAAGTGTTATGTGAATACCTTTGTGTGCTTCATAATGGTATCTCGCTCTCAAATATTTTAAATTCAATTCAAATTCTCAAGTTTCTCACCATAGTTAAACTGTGGGTAAATATCTGTTTTGTTTTTCTGATTTGTTTTATTCTTTCATCGTTCATTGTTCCACATGTATGTTTACAATGTATTTTCTTATATCAATGGCATATATAAATTTAAAATAAAAGAGACATTGTTATAATATTGAATCTATTTTTTATTTGTCAATAACAAAATGTATTGCAACATTTCAAGCAAAGTGATCATCACTCTGTCAAGTAAAAGACATGTTTTTACCTCGTTTACCTTGTGTAAATGTCAAACTGATTCAATTCAATTCAAATTCAAAGTTTATTCAACACTCTTCATAAAAACATTTAAAACATACAAATACAGAATGGAATGATAAAAAAACAAAATAGTGAAAACAAATAACAAATGGCAATTTATGAGAGTATTTGGGGTAGGCAGAAAGGAGGGATTCCTTATATGAAAGCCTACCCCTAAAACACACACATACAGGAAAAAAAGAAACAAGATCAAAAGAACAGAACAAAAAAACAATAAAAAAACAAACATACTAAAACATACTGTCATGTACAATCAGAGTATAAAAAAGTGTCAAACTTGCCTATGCTATTAATACTGATTATTATACTTATTTAACAGAAATTGTTTATATTTAATTTTAAAAAGATTGAGAGTTTTGCATTTTTTATTTCGTGAGGTATACTATTCCATGTTAATGGTCCTTTAAAAAATAGTGAATTTTTCATACATGTCGTTCTTATCTTGGGAAGGTGATAATTTAGGGCATTTCTAGTATTAAAATTATGCACATCACAATTCAATATAAAACAAGTTGATAAAAAGTAGGCAAATTACCATTAAAACATAAAAACATGAAAACTGCAATATAAAAATTGTGCATATCGATTACATTCAAAATTCCAAGTTTACAAAATAAAGGATTACAGTGAGCATAATATTGGGAATGAGTTATAATGCGTATTGCTTTCTTTTGAAGCTTAAGTAACCTTAACATATCATTTTTATTAAAATTTGCCCATGCAACTATACAGTAATTAAAAAAAGGTGTTATTAAAGTATGATACAACATTTTCAGAATATTTAAGGGATAAAAATGAACTTTATATAAAATACCAATATTTTTTGCTATTTTATTACACACCACATTTATATGCTCATGCCACTTCAATTTATGATTAATTACAATACCTAAAAACTTCAGATTATCTACACGTTCAAATTTATGATCATTTACACGTAAATGAATATTTTTAAAATCAATATTTTTATTTGTAAAAACCATATACTTAGTTTTATCATAATTCAAAACCAATTTATTATATAAAAACCAATTAGAAAGTTTCAAAATTTCTTGCTTAAAAACATTTTGTAAAACCTGGACATCAGAATGAGACATAAAAACACTTGTGTCATCAGCAAATAAAATAAACTTCAATTTATCAGAAATATTGCACATGTCATTAACATAAATAATGAATAAAAGAGGTCCAAGGATGGATCCTTGAGGCACTCCACATCTAAGCTTTTCGGTATTAGACTTATCTTTATTTATTTGTACAAATTGGGTTCTATTTTCTAAATAACTTTCAAACCATTTTAAAGTTACTCCACGTATACCATAATAATATAATTTTTCAATAAAATAGTGTGGTCTAATGTGTCAAATGCTTTACTTAAATCTAAAAAAAGGCCCATCAAGAAATGATTATTTTCAAAAGTTTTCAAAACATTATAAATAAAATGCATAATTGCATTAGATGTAGAGTGCCCAGGTCTGAAACCATATTGGCATTCAGTGATAATATTACACTTATTTAAAAACATAAATAGTCGATTATAAACAGCTCTTTCTAAAATCTTTGAGAAAACAGGGAGTATAGATATGGGTCGATAATTAAAAACATTTTCTTTAGTACCATTCTTAAAAACAGGAATAACCTTTGCAAGTTTTAATTGATCTGGAACTATTCCTGTAGATAACGAAATATTAAATATTGCACTTAAAGGACATGATATAATATGAACAACTTTTTTAATAATTTAACATTTACATCATCATGACCACAACTCTTATTATTTTTTAATTTACTTACAATATTGATTATTTCTGTGGGGGTAATAGGATTAAAAAAGCTGTACATGGATTAAAATCAATATTACTATAAATGTCATCATTACTAAAATCATTATCTGTGTTGTTGTCTAAATTATCAGTTAAGCTAGGTCCTATATTGATAAAAAAATTATTAAAAACAGAGCATATTTCTTTCTTATCATATATAGCTTGATCATTGCACATAACCAGGTCGGGCATATTATGCTTTCTCGTACTTTTACCGAGACTTTCATTGATCAATCTCCATATTTTCCGTATGTTCCCTGATGCATTTCTAAATTTGGCCCTAAAATATTCTATTTTAACTTTCTTAATTTTACCATTTACCATATTTCTATACTTGTTGTATTTATCTTTTTTATATTCAATCGGATCTTTCAGGTACTTCTTATATAATTCACACTTTTTTTTGCACATTTTGCGTAACTCTTTAGTAAACCATCGGTTATTATACTTTTTACTCTTTACACATTGTTTCAAAGGAAAACATTTATTAAAAATACAAATATACTGTCTTAAAAAACATTCATAACTATAATTTGGATCGTTAGAACATAAAGTCCAATCAGAGTTATATATTTCATGCATAAATTTTCCAATATTTTCCTCATTTAGATCACGTAGAACAAATTTATTATCTTCATTTTGTATACACTGTTTTTATTGATTAAAAATACTGGCAAATGGTCACTCACATCACTTAAAATTGTTCCACACCAAACTTCTTCTAAATTGTTCGTAAAAATATTATCAATTAATGTACAAGACCTGTCAGTTATTCGGGTTGGACAATGAATCATAGGATATAAAAAATGAGTCATCAATAAATCTAAAAAATCATTAACAGATTGGCAAGAGTTAACATCAAATAAATTAATATTAAAATCGCCCATAAGATATATATCTTTATTTTCCTTATTTACAACATTTAAAGTATCTTCTAAAATATCTAAAAACGATTGCACTGGTTGATTTGGAGGCCGATAAATAACACCAATTAAAACATTTTTCTTTACTTTTTCAATTTCTATAAACATTGACTCAAAACATTCATTATTTACATCTAAATCCTTACGTTGTTTATATTTCAATTTATCATTTAATAAAAGTCCTACACCTCCTCCATTCTTACCTTGTCTTACATTCAATAAAAAAATATAATTATTAAAATTGTAGAATGGGTCAGCCTCTTTAATCCAAATTTCAGTAAAACCTATTGCAGAAAATTGCACATCAATAGCATCTAAAAGCGAACATATTGCACTATAATTCTTATTTAAACTACGACAATTTATATGAAGGTAACTTGATGTAAAATATACTTTAGAATGAGAATTAAAAGTGTTTAAACATGAATTAAATTCCTCGGACGTATAACAATTACTATTTGGTCCATATTCTTCATCATCCCCTGTAGTTGGACTCAATAACTGATGTATATCTTGAGGTTTTATAGGCATTTATATTTCACATTTATTCCGATCATTTTCACAGGCATTTTGACATTAAAAATAAAGATATAATAGATAAACTTGTACATGACACAGATAATATAAACGAACATACAAAACTAAGGTTACCAAACCAAAGCCTAAAACACACACAATTAAAACCAATAAATATAAAACAGTTCTACAACTTAAACAAACTACAAAAAAGTTCAGAAGGTTAAAATATTATTGAAATAGAAGAACAATTTATAAATGAATAATACAAAATTAAAAAAAAAAAAAAAAGGTGGACAGGTCGATATGTGTATTACTGTGAGCAGTAATATAGGTAGGTAGATATAGGTAGAAAGACAACACAGGTAGTATCTATAATCTAATTCTTGAGGAAACCTTCTCATTTTCGCGTTGGTCTCATTTGGTCTGTAATTGCCAATAATAGTAATGGCCTGTTTTAGCACAATCTTGTTATGAAGTTTTATAAGTATCTTCCCTATTCTACATGAAATAAGAATGTTTCATGAAAGATGATGATGATTCACATACAGTCAAACCTGAATTAGTGACCACCTGTCTACAAAGACCACTTTTTGTGTTTCCCTTGGGCGGTCGCTATAGACAGATTTGACTGTATTAACAAAATTTAAACCACTGAAATGTGCATGATGTGCCAAGTATATTGATCTATGCTTCACATCAGTTACAAACTTTCAATAAACAAAAAACACACATAAAAGTAGGAAGTTTATTTACTTACCAACTCCAACTAATGAATTCATGACATAGGGAAAAGCTGTGAAACTGACATCTTGTTTATTAGCTCCTAGATGCCTCTGTAAATAGGTTGGTAACCATGACAACACGATGTAGTTTGACCAGTTCATGGCAAAGTGTGCTATGTAGATGGCCCATAGAGAACGGTGAGAGATGTAACTCGTCCAATAAACACTATTTGTTGTGTCAACCTATAAGTGAATACACATTGAACAGGCAAACTTCAATCATATGTTACAAGTCCAATTTAAAAACACAGGGTTAGAAGAAATATTAGCTAGCCTTGGTTGATTAAAGTGGGAGAGATGTTGGCGCTCTACAAATTCCCAGATTGAATTGGATTGGAAGACAGAAGAGAGGGACAATTCAGAAAAATTTGAGGAAATCCAACAGTTGAGAAAAAGTTTTGATTTACAAAGTCACTAAAATGACCAACTATCAGACTAAGCTTTTTTTGGGAACAAACATTTGGCAACTCTAGATGTAATATTCTCACAACTCACCATACAATCTTTTGTTGACGAGAGAGAGATCTTTTAGGATTTACTTTTATAGGAAAAGTCAGTTTTCCTTGTAGCTATTTCTAGTGTATTCATCTATCTATTTACTAGTACCAATTTTAGTTTGTATTCTTCTAGATCTTCCTGGAGCTATGTTAATCACCACTCCCAGTATTTTACCAACACCAACAATCATGAGATCATCCACTACACTCTTAAAACTACTGTAACACCAAAAACTTTGGCCCCATGAAACTTTCGATGTTTGTAAAAGATGGCAATTTTCACAGCAGGAGACTTTTGCACATTGCAAAAATGCAGTGTTGCGTCGGTCATGATTCCATTAATCAGGGGAATCACAAGCAATATATTCAAAAACATTTCATGTGTGCGAAAGTTTTTTGTTTGACATTAGACTGACCTTTGGCATGAGAAGCATCTGTGGATCATCTTCTGGTGTATCTTTAGGATAGAACATAACCCATATCAACACCCAGACCAAACCAATAGCTCCAAACACGTAGAACATCATAGACCACGATAGACGAGGACAGATCTGGCAATCAGATAAACAAGAAAAGATGATATAGATTACGTTTGCACAGTTTTGTCCTTGTGCATGGCAAGCGGCTGTCATGGGAAAAGTTGACTGTTGGTAGAATTCACTTGAAAAGTAATCATCTTCAATAATTTGCAGGTTTTCTTGAAGACTGCTCATGTTCTTGAAAACTACACAAATATACAGAAATTATATAAGAAATGATCAACTATTGGAGCTATCAAGAAAATTTGAGAAGAACAATACATTTTGATGATAATAACAGTGTTCCTTGTATAATAGCTCTCACACTTGTCACACTTGACCCTCCTGGCGCTCAAGTTATCCTCACCCTGATCTAGCACTTTTCCACTTACTTACATTTCGAAGACCTTCTACATATGGCTAGTAGGATTCATAGCCAGGATAATGGTTCTGATTACTATTACCCCAGCAATTTGCCAGGTACCCATTTACACCTGGGTGGAGAGTGGCAAATGTAGAATAGTATCTTGCTAAATGGCGTTAGTGCCAGGTTGAGATTCAAACCATTAACTCTAGGATTGAGTGTCAAGTGAATAAACGGCCATGCCACGACACCTCCTACAAATATACAAAGTAAATATACATATCTAGTTATTTTATTCATTTATTTTATTATTGGGGGGATGATAGTTCCCCCTTTAAATCATGTGATCTACTTACAACTGCAGCCACTGTCTGTCCCAGGGAGCCTAAACCCACTAGGTAACCAAATGACTTAGATCTCTCGTCTGTGTGGACATTGTGTGCAAAGATATGGAAGATTGTCGGCAAGCAGAAACCTTCTGCAAAACCCAGAATCATTCTGGACATCACTAGAATCTGGAAAAATTAACAAAAAAACTAATGAATCATCTAACTTGATAAAAATGGGTTTCAGAATTCAATTAGTCAAACATGCCATGTGACCATGCATTATTGCTTCCCAGTTCCCACCAAGAATTGAAAAAAATAGAGTTATTGTCAAAAGTGACATTAACTAATAACACATGACCAAGACGTGTGTATTCTTGCCTCTGACACAGAAAATTTGAGGATGCAAATAAATGTGTATTGTTTATTAAAACATAGCTAGGACGTCATTGAGTGTATACATTGAGACATGCATTACACTCACTGGATGGTCCAATATGATAAACATTCAATAAAGCAAATGGCAGCATCAATCATCAATGACTGTGCAACTGAGCTTTGTAGACCAGATTTTAAGACTGTAAGCTCTAGTCTTCATATTCATAATTTAGACCCATTTTACAAAAGAACAATTTCTGTCTTGTAGCTTGTGCATTTAAAGTGAAATGCAAGGCACCCTGTTAAGTCATAACGGGTAAAAAATAAAATTGACAAATATTATTCATTTCTTAATTGTTAGCTATACAACTGGTATATATTCACTATATAAACAGGAAAGATTTATAAAATAACCTACTGCACACTAAAACTCATAGGAAATCATAGATTGGACACCACATAACCTCACACAGGTTTGAATTTAATTTAATCTATCATATATTAAAATGTTTCATTGCAAAAAGGACTAGTCTATAACTCTATATATTCACCAATTTAAATTCTCTTTTTTTTTTTGCTACCCTCGAATCAATACAATACGTGCCTCTGTCAGCCCACGCTGACATTACTATGTGAGGCTCACATTCTACCTGCTTAATACCCCTGTAACAGGCAGCTTGATGATGTTGATCTCTGATCCCCAACAGAGGCAGAGGAGGAAGAGAAGGAGGAGAAGAAGGAGAAGAGGAAGAGGAAGAAGAGGAAAAGGAGGGGAGGAGGAGGGGAAAGTAGGGGAAGAAGAGGAAGAGGAAGAACAAGAAGGAGAAGAACAAGAACAACAAGAACAAGAACAAAAACAAGAACAAGAAAAAGAATAAAACAAGAAGAAGGAGAAGAAGAAGTAGTAGTAGTAGTAGTAGTAGTAGTAGTAGTGGTAGTGGTAGTGGTAGTGGTAGTGGTAGTGGTAGTGGTAGTGGTAGTAGTAGTAATAGTAGAAGTAGTTACTAAACATCATCTTGAACTCACAGTGAAAGAGCCTCCAATGACTGGAGTCATAAATGTGGATAAAGACCAGACAGCAACAGCTACTCCCAACGTCAGCTTTCCTCCAAACTTCTGGGCAGCCTTTCCTCCTATGATCTGGAAATACAAATATGGGGGGGGGGGCATAAGAAATAGCAATAAAAATACAATACCCAAACAATTAAATTTCATGATTGATACTTTACTACCAATAAAGAAATGAAAATAAGTGGAAGCTTATAAATCACTCATGCCAAAGCCAAATATATCACATATTACAGCAGTAAGGCTAATGTAAGAACATTGCTATTCTGGACCAGTTACAGGGTAAACATGGAACTTCCTGCATGGAAGTTGCTGCATGGAAGAGCTGCAATTTTTTAAAAGGTCAACAATTATTGTACCACTACGACAGTGCCTAAATGGACATTTCAATACTATGTACAAGGTTCCAATATAAAAAGATTCTTTTTTTAAGTACCGGGTAAAAGAGCACAGAGTGATGCACTTCAAAGTATAACATAACATACCTGACTACTTATGTAACCATAAGCAAATGCACTGAGGATCCATCCTTGCAGTGACATGCTCCATTGATAGACATCAGCCATAGGTACAATGGCAATAGGCATGATCACACGATCAGCAGCATTGATGAAGTTAGCCAGTGAACACAAGGCCACAATCCGGAACGATTTGCTCATCTTCATCATGGCATTTGTGGGGGCTTTTTGCTATCCAATCTATGAAAGAAAGTCTCTTTTTTGTGAATGGAAGGAAACCAAAGATGATGAAACATTAGCGGATTACTGAACAAGTGCCATCAAAATATAATCACCAAGAATCCAAGAAGTATCAGCATACGTCACTTATACATGTACTGTACATCAGGGCTCCATGCTAATGTCAGGGATGCCAGTTAGAATTGATCCGAGGGCCTGAAAATCACCTAGAATGAGATATTTTGTACACAAAAAGCCTAAAGTATGGCCTGAAAATAAATCGCCAGGGCCTGAATTCAGGCTATTGCCTGAAAACTGGCATCCATGTAATGTTTAAAGAAGGGGGCCCAGATCTGAGTGTGTACACAGGAGCCCTATATAAGAAATTTGAATTATGGGGAGCCCATAGATGGTGGGCGCCCACGTGTCGAGCCCTGATGCAGACCTGCCAACCTCTGGAGTTCAAAAACTGTATTCTTTAATCCCAAAAGTTGTATTTTACTGACAAAAGTTGTATTTAAAAAAAAACCCGGATCAATGCCTCTTACAGTTCCTACATCAAGCATTTTTTATGGAGCATTGGTTGAATATGCATGATTTCGTCAGGACTGGTGTGTTCGATGAACCAATGAACATCCCCAAATTGCCAATGTGAGATGCTGGTAGGATACTTTACAACACAGAATGGGCATTTTGCCATTGAAAATGGCACACACACACAAAATAAGATTTTTAAAAAAAATTTAAAAAATAATAAAAAATTATTATTTTTTTTTTTTTAAATCATATTTTTAAAAGGAAAATCGTACTGTCGTATTTACTTCTAAAAATCGTACTAAATATGACTAAATCGTACTGGTTGGCAGGTCTGGTGATGTACGTGGTTGATACAGAAAATTTAATTGGTTATATAGGGTGATCATAACATGTAGTTTTAGGCTTCAATCAACCTTAAAATTTAGTATGCAACACTCATGAGACCAAACCTTTATGGGTCGATCTGTCATGAATATACTGCTGCATCAATGTACATGGAAACACTAGCATCAAGGGAAGCAGGATTTAAGATCCTCAAATTTGCTAGATTATCTCATATATATTTCTGACGAAAGAAAAGGGATATGATACACATGGCAAACAAAGCTTCCTCTAAATAATGTAGAAGCACGACTGCAAGTGCACAATGGTGCCAAAAGTTACATGTACGTTTTGATTGGCTAGTACGTACACACTCCCATTTCTACTATATTCTAGTCGAAACCAACACCAAGAAAAGATTGTTTGTGATGGTTTATTACATTTTTATCGCCAGAAAATACTGAAACCGTACAAATTATCACTTTTATCACAAGTTTATTAATTTTTAGTGAATTGCAAGTAGAGTTTGTGATGTTATTAGATGTGTTGTATTTGTGACATTTTAACCAAACTTTGGCCAAAGGAAAATAAAAATAGTGCATACAGGCGCAGAGCTCAGGTATGTGTATCACCATCCATCTACACATAACAAAGTCCCACTACAGGATCGTGCACCATACTAGACTTTAGTCCAGTATGAATCATAGCAGAGGGATTCAGTGAAACCAGACGAGTCTAGTTTCAGTCAGTGGAACAGTGCTCTATCCCTGAACGAAATAGAATTTTGCCAGGTACCCATTTACTTTTTGTTTTTGTTTTTAAACAATTAAGAGCCCTGTAATTATAAAGGACAAATGTTAGTGCCAATTTTGTATGAATATTTGATGTAAACTGGTTAAATGATATTTGATTTCAATAATCCAAAGGGCAAAGAAGAAAAGCCAAGGCCAAGCCAAAGGCAAAGCAGGGGCAAGCTTATTCTTTAATAATACTGACATTTGTCAACCTTCCCCATATGTAGGCAGTCAGTGGAGCCAGACGAAGTCTCAGTGGAACAACCGTTGATTTCAGAGACTGAAGCTTTCGGTCTAGGGCACCTGAGTAGCTAGGATTTTATTTTAGGGGGGCGGTAGTGACTAGTGAGCACGCAAAGCGTGCGAATCACTTACAGAGCGCGCTCCCTAGGGGTGTGGGTGCAGGGAGGGGGGAAGCTTTGACATTTCATTGAATTATTAGTTGTACTGTTCTCGATTCTTAATCATTGTCTGAATTTTCAAAACTATTTCTTTGTCTGCTCCTTTTTTCTTCCTCGTCCTCTTACTTTTTCTCTACTCTCTCTCTCTCTCTCTCTCTTTTTTTTTTTTGGGGGAATGCCCCACCGCGCCGCCCCCTCCCCTGGCTACGCACCTGGTATAGGGCAAGCTGCAAAAAAGTGCAAGTAGAGAGTAGGTCTACAATACAAATTATCCAATGTCAATCAATGACACTGCACTTGTCTTGAGACTCGAGACTAGACTCGAGTCCTTGAAGAGCGAAGCAACAGGGGAAGGCAAAAGGAGGCATTCTTTTTATGAATATGAATATTGTCTAGACACACAAACAAGCCTCCATCATAAATTTATAAGTCAAGATGTGACTACTTGCTGGTGCTGATTTTCAATGACGCAGTGATCGCTCACCCAGGCCAAAGCAGCACCCAAAATATGGTGAACGGCTCATCGACATTGCATTGCGCGCAATGCAGTGGCAAATGGCCTATGCAGTTTGCGAGTATGCCTTCGCCGCCTAGGCCCTACACGGTGCCCTACCCCTTGGGCCTTGCCTATGCCTAGATCTAGCCCTATATGCCTAGGCTATTGCTATGCCTTTGGTACGTGTGTGGATGTGTGTACACACTCAATGACCAGTGGCTATTATTCTGGCACAAAAAGAAGCTAATTTAAATATAATATTGGAGAGATTTGCATATTTACCTTTGAGTTTGACTTTCTCAAGTTGAGCGAAATTAATGGAAAATAATAGTGTCGTCAAAAGGTCCAATCGAAAATGAAAAAATATAAAATCCTTGCAAATCTCAGTTGACAGAAAACAGCAATATGGACAAGTAAAGATTTGAATGCTTTTAAAACTATCAAATGACCTTTAGTAATGGCTATACCGGATCGATCAGGGATGTGATAGAGATGTCAAACCTCCCTGACCGGATGAGTGGGTAATTGCTCTTTACTGTCTTACATTATTATATCACATGCCGAAACTCGAATTTAAATGTGAAGGCTTACGTATGACATTTCAACTACATGTACAGTATAATCAATCATTATTATTATTATTATCAATCTTATTATTATTATTATATATTTCTTTTTTAAATTATCTGTATAGTAGTAGTAGTAGTATTAATTTTCTTCTTATTATTATTATTATTATTGTTTGGCAATAAAGAAAATTCATAAGTAATCAGAAAACAGACAATTGAGCAAGTCATAGCTAAAAGACAACCAGTATAGTATAAGCTCTCCGGAGCTTTCGTGGGTTATCCTGTTCAAGCTGACTTAATTCTGATCTGTTATTCTTTTATATTGTTGTATGTTGGAGGCTCAGCGAATAAAATCAATCAATCAATCAATCAACCACTCGAACACCAGGGACAGAAAAGATTAACCTAACGGCAATAACTTAATAACATGTACCTGTGTTCATATGGGCAAGACCAAGGTTAATTCATGTCCCAGAAGTTACCAAGTATCAGGGGCGGCGATCCGAGGGAACGGAGGGGACACGTCCCCCTCGATTTTTTTAGGGGCATCGCCCCGGAAAATTTGAGGAAAAAAATGTATAGAAAATACTGACTAAAGACTACAACATACTTTTAGGCTCTGGAGGGCCCAACGGTGCATGCAGCGTTTAGACAAATAAAAATGCAAAAATCTTCTCACTCGGGAGCTACGCTCTCTCGCATAATATCCTTCAAAATGTACAAGAAGATATTGTAGAAAAGTGAAGTGTGAAAAAAGTATATTGCTTGTTTTTATACTATAGTTTTTATACTATAACAAAACTTCAAAAACTGTGAGGGGTAGTCACTTCCGTCACCTTCACCCTTCTCGTTCACTATGCTCCTCGCGCTGGCGTACTGATCGATGGGGGGCTTGGGGAAAGTTGCCCCCCCCCCCAAAAAAAATAAATAAAATTCATATATGTGGTTTATTTCTAATTCGATACCAGTGGTTTACAAATGTTGCTGAAATGGCATGATTTTTCCCTGAGCATCCGGGGGCTCCGCCCCCTGGACCCCACCATGGCCCTAAGGCGGGCCTCTGGATGCTCATCTGACCGTCATTAAATGCCTAAAACCCCTGAGCTTCATGGGTGCTTTGCCCCCTGGACTCCACTAAGAGCCCTAAGGCGGCTCCTGGATGCTCATCTGATCGTAATTTAATGCTTAAAACCCTGAGCTTCTGGGGTCCGCCCCCGGACCCAACTCCAATTAGTGACCTGCATGCCAGTGACACAAATAAGGTATTAAAATATGTTCATCTGACCGTAATTAAATGCTTAAAACCCCTGAGCTTCCGGGGGTTCCGGCCCTGGACCCCACCAGGGGACCTAAGCCGGGCCCGCCTGGTTGCTCATCTGACCTTAATTAAATGCCTAAAACCCCTGAACGTTATGGGGCTCTGCCCCTTGACCCCGGGGCTTTGCCCCTGGACCCCACGCCAATTTACGCTCCACTTGTTTCGCTCTACCTGATCGTTAATACTTTAGCCCCCTCACTTTGAAAAACGTTCCGCGGGGCCTTCATGTAACATGTAAGAATGGTGGTGATGCGGATTTTTTTTCTTCTGCCCCCAAACATTTTTGGTCATAACGCCACTGCTGCGTCGTCTCTCGCATTTCGTCCCCCCCCCCCGGGTCATGAAAAGAAATCGCCGCCCCTGCCAAGTATCGCATAGTTCTGCACATAAATTGACATAAAATTTTTCATTTTCACTTTATGAAGTCTCATCTAAGCTGTTAACAGTGTTATTTCCTTAAATCATGGAGTGTACAATGGACCAGATATTTACTAATCAGTCTTGATTGTGGTTGGCGACACAATAGCTTGGACTGGCCCATGTACATCTATGTTTGTAGAGTGGTTATTAGAAATTAGAATTCATTAAGAAATTAGTATACACGTATGTTTTTTAAAAAAGGACTAATACATGTACTCAAGTGTAAAAAGAAACGCTCACACATTTTTTTCTTTTTATCACCTGATTAAATCTGAAATGGTCATTGATCCGTCAATCATTTAACCAATGCAATAATATTCACATCTGGAGTAAATTTATAAGCGCTTTACAATGTTATTATTACCCCGTTATTACCCCGGTCATTGGATTCAATTGCTAATCCGCACATGATAGTGCACATGCCACTCCCTGGGGAGTATTCAACTTGTATCTTTTTAGTTGTGCATTTTACTTTTCCTACATCTAACTCGCATATGATGATCTAATGTGTTCAATGATATTTAGCTTTGTAATGTTCAGGGATAATACCAATATTTGGTAAACCTTCCTTAGCTCATTGCTAACCCTATTTGTACAGCTGACTACATACAGTTAGTTGACAACCAATCATACATCGTCTGTTTGGAATCAGAAGGGTATTGACCCGTATGCATATATATTTTAAAGTTACTATGTCCCATTTGCAGCCAACATCAAATTCTGCAGAACTATGCAAGATATCATTTATGAATATGTCACGTAAACTAGGGCCTCCACGGAAAACAGCATTTAACTACTGATGGAGTCACCCTACTAAAATAGGACTAATAAATAAATTAATAAGCTATGTCCTATCTGTGAAATTTAAACGTTAGCAGTGTCCTAGTATTCAAATTATGCAAGGAAACCCGTTTACTCTCTAGACTTCACTGTCAGATAGGTTATCAGTGACTGACTGACTTCGTTTTTCTTTGGTAATAACATACATAAAATGAGCTGTGAAGGGTACATGAGCACGTGTCTACACCAATAACCCACTTCTTGTAATTAATCGCCAATATTAAAGTGATTGGATCTTTGCGCAGCATGAAACGTACACCATTCGGTACTATATGGTCTGAAAATCAGACTATTTACTAAAAGGATTGCAATTTCTAACGTCGATTCGACAACTAACGGTCATTATTTTCCCACAAAGAGACATTTTCAAGCCCTTTCGTTTTGAGGGAAGTTCTAAAATAGTATTATCTTTCAAATGCCGGTGGAATTTAACCTTTTCATTTTTTTGGCCTGCAAATGGGACATATTATAGTAGGCTACCTTTAACACAAGAGTTGACCCTCTAGCTCTGGACAGACTGATGTACTCTCATGGTAGTCTCCAGACGCAGACTCTAATTTCTTTGACGCTTGAACAGAATACCATGAGCATATAATGTAGTCAGTCTCTGGCTATGTAGAGGTGTTTGTGGTCTAGTGGATAAGTCGCCGGACTGTATATCACAAGGTATACGGGGTTCAGATCCCGGCCCGACGTACACTAACGTCCTTTGGCAAGATGTTAATCTATACATTTGGCACTCTCCACCCAGGTGCTAAATGCAGGGGCGGCGATTTCATTTCATGACCAGGGGGCTCGAAATGCGAGGGACCAGTAGCGTAATGAGCAAAAACGTTGGGGGGGGGGCAGAAGAAAAAAAAATACGTATCGCCACCACTCTTATATGTTACATGCATGCCCCGCGGAACTTTTTTCAAAGTGGGTGGGGGGGGGCTAAAGAATTAATGATCAGGTAGAGCGTAAATTTACGTGGGGTCCAGGGGCAAAGCCCCGGCGGGGTCGAGGGGTGGAGCCCCCGGAAGCTCAGGGGTTTTAGACATTTAATTATGGTCAGATGAGCATATTTTGATACCTTATTTGTGACACTGGCAGGTCGCTAATTGGCGTGGGGTCCAGGGGCGGAGCCCCCTAAAGTAGGCTACAGGGGTTTTAAGCATTAACTAACGGTCAGATGAACATCCAGGGGCCAGCCTTAGGGCCCTTGGTGGGGTCCAGGGGGCAGAGCTCCCGGAAGATCAGGGGTTTTAGGCATTTAATTACGGTCAGATGAGCATCCAGGGGCCCGCCTTAGGGCCCCTGGTGGGGTTCAGGGGCGGATCCTCCGCAAGCTCAGGGTTTTAGGCATTTAATTACGGTCAGATGAGCATATTTTGATACCTCATTTTTGATGTTGTGACACTGGCAGGACACTATTCTTTCTTTCTTTCTTTCCATTTCTCTTCAACATACTTTTTCAAAAAAGTCGATCCGCGGGCCCTGACATGTAGGCTTCTAAATAAGCATATTTTTTGCCTGACTGTAAATTTGGGAATTTGCCATATTTTCCAATAAACGCATACAATAGTATAATTTACAAAAAAAGTGAGAAAAAATCCCGGAAAATCATGTAATTTCAGTAACATTTGTAACTGACTGGTATCGAATGAGAAATAACCCACGTTTTAATTTTATTTTGGGCGGGGAGGGCAACTGCCCTCAACCCCCCCCCCCCTTTATTAGATTAGACACATCACCTCTATCATTATGCACAAGCATCAGTCTGTATTCTCCACTATTTGGACTCTTTTCTCTCAATAACACAGCTCAAAATCTCTCGATTTAGTTAGCTACTCACACCAGAACAAATACTTATACAATAAACAACAATAATATTATTATATTAACATAGTTTTCGTTATCATTTAATACAGTATCAGTTGTAAGTTTCATCACAAATATATAACATTGTACATATACAGCACACCATTATAGTGCCTCAGGTTATAACTTAAGGCAGATAATAATATATGTATCAAGTCAGGATAGATAATAGTATCTTTGTCAAGTGAGGGAAGATATTATTATCTTTGTCAAGCCAGATAGAAATCACTGATACAAAACGACTAGTTTTATACAGTCGGGTCTCGTCAATAATTGCTTGCCGCGTCGCACTTTTTAAAACATTAATAGAAAAGTTATCTCTATCTATCAAGGCAGGCCCATAACTAGGATTTTAGTGGGGGGGGGGGTGCAGACATTATATGAGGTGGACCCTTTCGATGGCGCTTCGCGCCCGAACGGGAGGGGGTGTCCTCCAGGAGCGACGGAGCGTCTTCCAAAGTGGGGGGCACCTACAAAAAATGGCACCTACATTTGGTGCTAACATAATGGAATTAGATCTCTCAGGTCTGGCAGGACTGTTCTCTTGAGGCATTTTATATAATATGCCCTCATTCTAGAAAAGATCATTGCATCATCCACTTTTAGTTCATCTTCGTGGAAGGCTGCATTGCCCCAGGGGCGGCGGAGCGTCTTTCAAAGTGGGGGCACCAACACAAAAGGGCACTTTGTGGAGAAAAAAGGGGGCACCTAAAAAGGAAACCTCAAGGCGAAAATATACAATTTGTTTACATTGGTATATAGGCCTACCACTACATTGTGTTTATATTATCAGGGATGATGATTAAATATTTGTTTCTCTCTTGATATGGTCCAATACACTGCTTAAGCATCATACTTTGCAGTCGGGTGTGATGGTTTAAATATTCATTTGCGAGAAAGCGAAGAGAGCGAGCAAATATTTTAAGATTTGTGAGGTCGCAGTGTGAAGAATTACATCTTATAAAGACGAACAAATTAATCCTGATGGGGTTTTAAGCAAAATCTAATCATGAAAGTAACATAGTTAACTCAACTATAAATGCGAGATAGAAAATAGAAAATAATTCAAATATGCGAATAGCTGCAAGCCAATCGACTGTCTGTCAACTCTCAGAAGTGTAATGTTATTATATTAAACAAAACAGGACAAAAAAATCCGTATATAAATGAAATATAGATAAAAGTGAACAAAACAGAAATTGCAAGAGTCGAAATGACCAAATGTTTAGGCATTTTGTATTGATAGCCGATTGTGTTGGAAGCCACACATCCATGAAGTAGAAAATAAAATTGCCAAAAATATAGGTATTATTTATAGAATCCATTTTTTCTTCCTCAAAATGTTATTTGAAGTTTATATTACTCACTAGTTCTCCCCCCATTTTATCATATTGTGCTCTTGTTTGGGGCAATACAGTCATATCCATCCAATATAGATATCCAATATCCAATATAACTTTTTACTCAACACAAGAAGATGATATGTATCGTCTGCAATTCTTCATCTAAAACTCACACTAACTCTTTATTTCAAAAATTGAGACTCTTAAATTTTGAAGATATTGTGTGTAAGTTTGTATTTTATCGTCTTCCCGAACAATTTTGTAATCAATGTGCTGGATGTTAATCTTGATATACATAAATAGTCCAGAAGGTCTGTAAGAAATGTTTATATTCCCAGACATAGAGCAGTCAAAATATTCGTTTTACTGGTCCCAAACTCTGGAACAAATCTAAATAATTCAATTGAAATATGCCCTTCACTCTCTACATTCACTCATACTATAAAGAAATAATTTGTGTACAATACAATTCGTAGCACAAACTATTACAATTGGTGTATACATGTTTATATATTATGTGTGTATGTTTGTGTGTATGCGTGTATATGTATTTATATATACCGATATAATGATGTGTGCGACATATTCAACCTTGTCCAGTTACTAGTTTCTTTGGCAAGGCAATCGCATGAACAGAGTCGATTAACTTTGGTAGCTTCGATCAACTTTGGAAACGAAAAAAATCATAATTCTGTGTAATGTTGAGAAATATGAAAATTAAAATCTTAAAGATTTTTCAGTTTCATTAAGAAAAGAAAAAAGAATGCTTGTTTACGGTTCGGGAAATATTTGTGTCGTACGGAAATATTTTTATATTAGGTATTTTTTTTAATTACATACATTGTGAGAATGACAAATAGCGAATTATGTTGTTATTAAGTTTGTTTATCAAATTATAATAAATTTCGTTATAATTATGTTCAGTAATTAGTATAAGGTAAGACTATGGAAAATGTGTTGCTTTATGTTATGTACGAAAACAAATTGGAGTTTTAGAAATAAGGTAAATTGATGCCACAAAAAAATATATATATATTTCCCAGACGTACGCCTATAGGAAAGATACAATTTATTCAAAGTCGAATTGTAAGTCTGTGTCAGCCATTTTCTCCTTATAGACGCGGTCGAACTCTTCGTTCTCGCTCACTGTGAATCGGGTCTTCCAGCTCGCGATTACACCTGGGGATTATAGGAATGAGGCTTTATTCAGACAAGCTAAAAACCCGCAAAAAAAACATTAGCTGAGCAGCAACGTATTTCAATGAACACAGTTTATATTAAACAAACTTTATTGGACAGACAACTGAGACAAGATAATTCAGTTATTAAATCAAGTGAAATTGCAAGCATCTGATTAGGTACTCTTGTGACGTTTACTACGCCTTAAATCGTATCTCCAAGAAAAGGAGTAAAAGCAAAGTATACGAGAAATCAAGATGAACGATCAAAATACTCATTTGAGATGTAAAAGCTAATGTGTGGACGAAACGTGATCGTCAAGCAGTGAAGTATCGGGATATTCAATTGATATAAAATAAAATGTATGGAGAGTGAAAGGCTAATAGACTAACGGCAATATCAAATATTAGATTGAAAGTTGGTGTCAAATCTAATCATTTTTGTCTATGGATTACTGTGGAGAAAAAAAACAAGTTTCTAATCTCGTTCTTTCCTCCATGGTTTATCATAATTTAGTATCATCTCCTGCTTTTCTACCCCTCTCTCTCTCTCTCCCTCTCTCTCTCTCTCTCTCTCTGCCCTCTCTCTCTCGCTTTCTTTTTCTCTCTCTTTATATTATATATATAATATAATATATATTTATTTCTCTTTCCCTCTTTGCTCAATACCACCCTTCAAATCAACCTCCTGGTATCATTACCTTTGTTCATGTAGGAATGAGTCCCGACAGCTTTGACGAGTTCTGCCTTGCCCTCTGCTTCTACTTTATCATAAGTCTTCTTCATTCCTTTGAATGAACTATACTCGACGATCTTCTCTAAGGTTGCTTCCGATAGAGGGCGCTTAAGGAATCTGGAAATAGTTAGAATGGCATCCCTTGGGCCCTTTAAAACAAAAAGTGTAGAAGATGTTGAATTTAAAAGTTGCGAGATACGAACTGTTCTAAGCTGCTCTGAGCTTTCCTCCTTGATTTTTGAGAATGAGGAAACATAGTCAGGAAGGTTAATTCCCACCTGAATTAACGAATTATAGCTATAAACGTCCACAATGAGCTTCAGACGCATACTTTAGCTTGATTCATTTCAGATAAGTACACTATAAGTCTATACTTTTAGGACGGAACTTCAAAATGTCTCACACATTTATATTATTATATTTATATATAAACTTTAACCCAAATTCGCTTTTCTTTCAGCGAATATTGCGGTATCATAGGCCTGCATCTAAAACAAAATAGACAATATTATATACGTCATTGTAGGAATCAAACCACCATACCATTTTCATGTCTTCATATTTGATGAAGAGTCTGTTTTCTTGATGACGTAGATTCCACGATGTCTTCACGTGATCAAACCATGATCCATAATTCCTTGCTGCAACAGAAGTAAAGATAAACAAAAGAAGATAATCAACACAAAATACGATAGCAATTACTTCAAGTTTAAAAAATCGACCGAACGGAAGGCAATTTCAATATCATTGTGCGTCACTTATTGAAACGCACGAACATGGTAATCTGAACATGATTTCTATGGGACATACATTACGTATTACGTAATCTGAACATGATTTCTATGGGACATACATACATTAGGGTATTGAAATTTCCCTTAAGTTGATTTTTCGAAAATAGTTGCGATCGTGTTACAAAATAAAAAATAATGACATTGCATTTTCACAATATTTGATATCCATTGACGTATACATGTAATTCCATTTCACTAAAAGGTAAATTGCTATCAGCTAGCAAGGGCGGATCAAGGAGGGGGGTCGTGGGGCGCACACCCCTATCCCCTTATTTCCTTCCGAAAAAAAGAGGAAAAAGGGATAAGAAATATTCACATAAATGTTCAGTTTACGTATTCAGAAATGCCTCAGAATGTACCATAGAGCATCTTAAGGTTCGACATTTTGAAGCGGGCCCTAGAAAGACCCTAAAGGCTTCGCACTTCGCGCTCGCAATTTCGTACATTTCACGCCCCCTTTTTTTTTTTAATGTGGAAAATCCTGGATCCGCCCCCTGCTAGAGGTGGCAAGCACTTGACATGACCGGGGCAGAGTTTATCTAATTACATCGAGTTACGACAACGGAGGTCCAGTGACCGGGGTAATATTATTTATATATGTAAAGCGCTTATAGAAACTAAGTATTACGTGCTATGTGACAATATTATTGTCATAATTTCAAGATCGAGGCTTACTCCCGTCCATGAATTCTTTGAGGGCGCCCTGCCATCTAATGAAATCACCCATCTCATTTTTTCCTACGAATCGATCGAGAGATGTAATCACATCTTTAGGGTTCCGAGCAACATAGATCACCTGTAGGAAAAACGAAAAGGATCATGAAGAATTATCCTGCTACAGTACTACTGATCGTCCTTTAAAATATTTCAGAATGAGTGGATGTAACATATGGGAATAGAAAGACAGAAACAAAAGGAGAAAGAAAAAAGAGAGACCTATAACGATTTCTTATAAAGAAGACATTTTCTTTCTTCATTGGTATACGCACAAGTGAGTGACAGTAGTATGGGAAGTTTCACATAGTGGTAGCACAAAATAAATGTATTCGTCTCGGAGTCTCCGCTGATAATGCAAGTGCATCGGTCTTGATTTTAAAACATCAGCAAAAAACAACAAAAACAACAAAAACAACAGTTTGAACGAGTTCACTATCACCCTTTTACAGGTGCTTCGACTTTGTAACAGTAATTTATTTCTCCTAATTGCCAGTTCGAAAAAGGGTTCCACATTATGATTATATTTATCAGTGGTAGATTTGGAGGGGCACAACTTTAAAAAAAAATTATGACCCTTCCATTCTGTTTACGCGAACACCTGACATTTAGTTTGTTTATTCATTTGCTTTTCATTTTTTCGAAATTGTGCCCCATCCTATTAAGAATCTTCTCTCAACACCTAATGTTCCCACAGTTCATGTTCATTGAATAACTGATTCTATATAGGCCTACTTTAGTTTCATGATAATCAATTATGAAAGAGTTTATATATTGATGATTAATACTTACTCTAGCTTTCTTGTTATCAATGCCTGGTGGAAGATATTTAAGAGGTAGATGTGTCTGTATAATACGAGGTGATGGAGCTCTGTCTATTATCTTATAGAAGGGTAGATGTCGTGTCTTTCCCTCATCATAAGAATCTTTCTCGAAGTAGATCATCTCGATGTTGCCTTGCGTGGTCGTTCGGTCGATGGTCTCAGGATTACCATTGTTCAATATCAGATGAACGATCTCTGATGCCCAGTGGGTTCCTGTGTGTATTTTCACATAGAAAACTTGAGATTGACCAAGTAGGCGTGCACGGGCTATTAAATACAAGTGATAGACTGACTGAATTCTGCTTGAAAATACACACACACAAAACAATAATAATAATGACAATAATAATGGTAAAGATGATGAAGTGACTATGGTGATGATGATGATGATGATGATGATGATGATGATGACGATGCTGATGATAATTACGATGATGGTGATGATGATGATAATGATCGATGGTGATGACGGTGATGATAATGGTGACGATGATGAAGATAATAATGGTGACAATGATGATGATGATGATTGTGATGATGATGATGATGATAGTGATAGTGATGATGGTGGTGATATGTTTGATGGTGGTGTTGATGATGATGGTGGTGAAGATAACGATAATGATTTAGATGATAATAATAGTAAATTATAAAAAGGGGAGAAAGGAAAAAGAAGAAAACGAAGAAGATAAAGAGAATAATGATGATGACAATTAATAAAGTTTGGTGCTTGGTCGAGTCAGACATGGTGAGTCGATCATTGCCATTCATATATATGCTTTTGGTTTTTGTAATCACACAATTTTATTAATGTCTGTACACGTTTTTAGAAATCATTTATTTTTAATCACCTGACTTTGAGTACGTATTAATCCAGATATCATCCTCCCTGACATCGAATGTCTTCAAAGCCTCGATGCTTGACGGGATGACCAGGGCACTGAACTTCACTCCATCGTAGAAAACACTACCATGTACTGAATGATCTACCCAATCATCACGACTATATGATGATAGATCCATGGTTATATATTCTCTCAGATCTCTCGATCCTTATTTTAATACTATTAATTTCAAAATAAGAGTTCTTTTTTTTCCTTCCTTAATTCTTATTTCTTTCTAATGTATGTCGTTTCCTATTACAGACACATGTATTTTTCTTACTAGCATTCCATTGTTAGGCGAAACAGCCTGAAATGAGAAAGCAGAAATAAGCACATTATTATAAATAAGAGTATTGTACAAATTTGATCGCGCACATAAGTACTGTCCTCATTTGGGTGTTGTTTATAATCTTCCTATACTTTGTTCACAAGAAACGTGTTTTGAGCTATACAATGATGGCATGTTCACAATAAGTTAGACGATTCAATTTTGTATTATCAAGTACTGTATACACTACACTAGTTCAAAATAATCAACTATTTTTCATTATTGTATATGATTTACAAAAAGCACTGATATGTATGAGAATATTTGTCATTTACAACGAAAAAATAATACAGTTCAAATTTTATGACTGCAAAGATCTATTATTTTTATCAAATAAACCATGGAAAAAAATATAAATAGTGGCCTCCCAATCCAGATCAACATAGATATGAAAATAAATGAATAGTAACAATAATAATGTATAACGTTTCAATTGATCGCTTAATTAATACGATGTTTCTAAGCGCCTGAAAGAATGACAAAAATGAAGAGGAGAGAGAAAGAGAGAAACGGAGAATGAATAAACATACAAGCACATTAACAAATTTGCTTCTATGTTTGCCTAATAAGATTTTTTTAATAACTGAAAGAATCCAAATTGGTTTCATTTTAGAACCGATGTTTTCCTTCTAAAATCACCCACAGCCAGCTGCCACTACCATATCGGCAGGCACATTCACAGAATCATTATAAATATCCGAAAAAAATATTACTGTAAAAAAACAGAAGATAAAGACACAGTGATACTACCTTGGTAACTCTTGTAGTGATCCGATGAACCTACTGATTTCAAACATGTATACTGTATATATATACAAAAGGCATGTAGGTATCAAAACGTGTACAAACTATGCTCGGCAGTACGTACTAGCTGCACGTCCCGACTTTGCACTTTGAACTTCAAATATTATAGCCATCGGATATCGAGCTATGCACTGAGCTTGACCTCAACAATTTTCACATAAAAGTAATAAAGAATAGGGCACACGAATAAATACCCCCGGTTCGATTTGGGCGCAAATCGCGCAATGGTGTAATATCACGGAATAGAAAAACAGGTGTGTTATCTAGGTTAGATACTACAGGCAGCCAAACAAACTCTGCAAATTACATTTATTTTGCAGTGGACCTTCTCACCTAAATATTATAGCTAGTGCACCTTGACATGACGGAAATGATGAAGTTTCGAATGTCACTTGCTGGCCCACATTTATTTCGGTAACAGTCAATCTAGGGTAAATCTTTGTGACCACATGAGCAGATTTTGAGGAGAACTGAAAGAATTTTAGTTGTAGATCATCAGTGTAACATTCGGGCCCTAGCACGAAGACTAGGTAACCTCAACACAAAGAATAAGTGTAGGTATACCTGTATGCAAAGATAAGATTTATTCACCTTACGTATTGATGTACAACATTCTTTACGAAAATGTACAACAGATTGATAAACGACTTCGCATGGTACGTCACGTTAGAAAATGTCGATTCCCATGTCGTACTGAGAAACTGTATACATTATGCTAAGAATATCTTGGTTTATACCTCTCTCATGCACTTTGGTGTGAAATCTTGTAGATTAACAGGCTAAAATACAATAAACCTCTCAGAATGAATAAAGTTATTTCTTGGGGTGAGCTAGGTCTCCTTTCATTCAGTGAATCTATGATGCATCCACGCCCCCCATAAAAAAGAAAGTTTTTTTTTAAATGATGTGACATAAGATGGCTTGGAAATTCCCCCGCACTTGGGTGCCGCCGCAAATGTCTCTCTCTCGCTCACTGTCTGTCTCTCCTCTCTCTCTCTCTCTCTCTCTCTCTCTCTCTCTCTCTCTCTCTCTCTCTCTCTCTCTCTCTCTCCCAAAATATCAAAAGCCAGAAACTAAAAAAAATTGGGGTGAGGTTAAAGTTATCATTATGTTTAATTGCACGTACTTCTTTTTTGTGTTTTTCTCTCTTTTTCTCCTTTTCTCCTTTTCACCTTTCACTTTCTCTCTATCCCGGTGCTCCTTGTTATCACATTGTTGCATATTGTTACATTGTAATTGCAATGACGAATATTTTGTATTATTATTGTTAATGTACTTTGCTATTGTATATAGTTTTGATTATAACATGCCGCCTAACCCATTGGGTTGACGGGCCTGGTTCTTTGTGTATGCATGATCTCTAATAAAGACTTGATTTATCATCATAATCCATACGACAAATAAAGCAAAGAAACTAAACAAAATTCGCATATAATATAATATACACCAGCTTCTAGGCGTGAAATCATAAGTATCCTAATTATTAACGAGACGAATTAAAGAGAACCAAATCACAAAAATTATGATGGATATGAGCGATACCATCACAGCGTTCTCAATATCCAATTCGACTACTTCGAAGTTAAGCTTTTTCACCAGAGTCTGATGTAGAATAGGTACCATGCTCATGAATAATAATAAAAATGGAAGATTTGTTGACGAAAGGCCTACTCAAAATCGAATTGTAAGTCGGTGTCAGCCATTTTCTCCTTATAGACGCGGTCGAACTCTTCGTTCTCGCTCACCGTGAATCTGGTCTTCCAGCTCGCGATTACACCTGGGAAACACACAAAAATAGAAATGTAAAACAACAAAAATTCACATCAGCAAAATATTGATGAAACAAACCATTATAAACCTCCTGTAAAAGGATCCTATAGTAGTCAAATTATATATTCAAACGACAGCTACAAGTATTTCACTATGTCTTGTAACATAATATGTTTCAATTTCAAACGACTTTATTTTTCTACCATACCACCCCCGTCCCTTCCGTCCCTCTCCCTTCTCTCTCTCTCTCTCTCTCCCTCTCTCTTCCTCTCTCTTTCTCTGTCTCTCTCTCTCTCTCTCTCTCTTTTCTCTCTCGATTTCTCTCCCCCCCTTCTCTCTCTTCCTCCCTCTCTCGCTCTTTCTCTATATAATTGCCCTATATCACACTTTCATCATCTGAATAAACGCATACCTTTATTCATGTAGGGGTATTTTCCCATAGCTTTGACGAGTTCTCCTTTCCCCTCCTCCTCGACCTTATTATAAGTCTTCTTCATTTCTTTGAACGAACTGTGTTTTACGATCTTCTCTACGGTATCCTCCGAGAGAGGGCGCCCAAGAAATTTGGCAATAGTTTCGATGGCGTCCCTTGGGTTCTGTCAAAGTAAATAATGACCAAAATGAAATATATTTGGGTAAAATTGATCATTTTGAGAAAGGACATTGATCTTGTTGCATCATACAAGTAGAAGAGTACCTTGCAAATTTCTTTTTTTCTTTCTTCAACATGCTCTTTACTGTCTAAACGACCTTCTTAGTTGATATTGATTTTATTTGGTCGAAGAAAACAAAATCACAACGGCTTTGCGTAATGAAACTAACGTATTTATAACTTTTTGGAGAACGAAACTGTTCTACAACTACAAAAGTAATTATGTATATCACCTTAATATGATATAGAGATCTATATTTTCAACACTGCGTTTAGTTTTTGTTTATAAAGAGTTTTTAAAGACTGATATTAATAATTACCTTTTTCATGTCTTCATATTTGATGAAGAGTCTGTTTTCTTGATGACGTAGATTCCAAGATGTCTTCACGTGATCAAACCATGACCCATAATTCCTTGCTGCAACAGAGATAGAGAAGTGAAAAACACAATCGCAAAGGCTTTCGAAAAATCAACTGAAGGGGCAATTTCAATACACTTTAGTTAATTTATGGAAATCATATTCGGACTACTAAATTTATCACTGTAGTATTTGCACGTTTCGTTGGGTGATGACCGACATTGCCTCAAGTTGATTCTTGGAGGCCTTTGCAGTCGTGTTAAAAAAAAAACTAAACATTTGTCAATTGAAATTCTTTATGAATGGCCTATTCATTTCGACTATTCACCGTCTTTATAGGCCTTGTCTAGTTCATGGCCGTCTTATTTAATTGCCATTGGTAAATAAATCTGGAACCGACTGTCTCCATACATTTCTAATTTTAAATACGTTTAAACATTTTTTTTTCTACGCGTTTGTGCCATGATTCGTTTGTGATGACATTTTCTTTTAGTCTTATAATCTTAACGACTATAACGGTTTTCTCAAGACCTCCGAGAAAGCAACAACAGATGATTAATGACCTGCATTCATTTTAGACAACTGAAATGTCTTAACGAGTTTCGTCTTTTTTACTTAAGGCACGATGGGAAGAATCATTTATGAATTTGTATAAATAAGATTTGACCTGTAGTCTATTGTAACAGATAATATCAAGGTCTCATGATATTTTCCTCACAGTACTATATAATTATGGTAATGGGATATCGTGGTGGTTGAATACGGCCTACCATAATATAATGGTAATAGGATATCGTATTATCATGGTGGTTGAATACGGCTTACCATATGGGATATCGTGGTGGTTGAATACGGCCTACCATAATATAATGGTTATTGAATATAGCCTGCCATTATAATTGTGTTAGCCTTGTGGAAGGTGATCAAAAATACAGAAATATCATGTTTTATGCCATCGGGGAATGATCAAAATCGTTTAATTTGGGTGTTGCGTGTATAGGTGTGTGTGGGGGTGTGTGTGTGTGTGTGTGTGTGTGTTTCATACTTCCATCCATGAATTTCTTGAGGGCGCCCTGCCATCTAATGAAACCACCCATCTCATTATTTCCTACGAATCGATCGATAGATGTAATCACATCTTTAGGGTTCCGAGCAACATAGATCACCTGGATATATAAATGTAAACAAAATGGAGTATAAAAAATAATAATCTATACAACTTTTTTTTAATCATAGGGGAATTCCCTTTAAAATATCCAAATCAGGCTTGAGGTTCAGTCCCAAATATTACATTACTATTTCGGCCCAGTATAAGACATTGAAGAATGCTATACATTAAAATAATGAATGCCTATGTTCCAATATGGTAAATATGATTAATCAGCAAGGCGTTTCGTGGTTAAAATGATTGGATTACTTTGGTCATCTTAAAACAGCTGATTTAAATCAATCTATCGAGCTGAATTTTATTAAAACTAATTACATCAAAACAAAACAAAGTTCTTGATAGATCTTTTTCAATCCAGAAAGAAAATAGATAAATAGTACGCATAACTGTTACTAGTTTTTAATAAAGAACACTTCTGAAATAGTTTAAGTGACTAATACTTACTTTAGCTTTCATGTTATCAATGCCTGGTGGAAGATATTTAACAGGTAGATGTGTCTGTATAATACGAGGTGATGAAGCTCTGTCTATTATCTTATAGAAGGGTAGATGTCGTGTCTTTCCCTCATCATAAGAATCTTTCTCGAAGTAGATCATCTCGATGTTGCCTTGCGTGGTCGTTCGGTCGATCGTCTCAGGAATACCATTGTTCAATATCAGATGAACGATCTCTGATGCCCAGTGGGTTCCTGTGGTTAAGTTTGTATTGTAAGCTGCATCATTCAGTTTTGAATAGGGTCGAGATTGCAATAATAGAATATAATTAAATTAACAAAGTCGACCAGAAAAGTCAGGAGCCGTGGGAGTACCAAGACAGTAGGAACCACTCATGCAGCTAGCTAGGTAGGGCTACGTTGACCAAGAGGGTCAAACTGAATGTACCAGTTTATACAGTTGGACAGAAGAAGGCAGGAGTACTGTGAATAAATAGTCATTGTTATCATTATATATTTCAAATTATTATAGTTCGGAGGATAATAATCAAAGGAGCATATCGAGCATATATAACGAGTTTCCTGTATTCCTCTTAAATTCCATTGCCAAGGATCGGGGTTCGATTATGCTTATACTGCGTTGTTAGCAAAGACATTATATAGCACGATTGCAAAGACTTAGATCAAATCTATAGTCAGGTCAATTTCGATACCCTATCAATTATACTGTTTGCCTATCCAGAAATCATGACTTGCTTGGATTGCGTAATACTTTATTGTTTATAATGTACGCACATTTTCAAGGTGCTGGGCAAGGGCTATTAGGGTTGATTTCCCGACAATATTTTCGATATTATTCACTTTATTGAATACTTTGTGTTCGATTTTACTCACCTGACTTTGAGTACGTATTAATCCAGATATCATCCTCTCTAACATCGAATGTCTTCAAAGCCTCGACGCTTGACGGGATGACCAGGGCATTGAACTTCACTCCATCGTAAAAAACACTGCCATGTACTGAATGATCTACCCAATCATCACGACTGTATGATGATAGATCCATGGCCATACTCTCTCTCTTTCTCTCTACCCCGTCCTATCACTCCAGCCTTCACCTTTTCTCCCTCACCACCTCTCTCCCTTCCTTTCCTCTTCTTCAAGTTTGGATGGTTCCGTCAAAACAAAGCTCTTGTTTGAGTAACAGGCCTTCGTTCGACCTACATTGAAATGAGAAAATGAATAATGACTACCATCATCAGACGCACTGGCGTACCTGAGGGGGCAGGGGCAGAGTGCCCCTGACGGGCTCCAGGAAAAAAAAGAAAAAGGGGGAAAAAGGGAAAGGAAAAAAAAGGGGAAAGAGAAAAAAAAAGGGAAAGAAAAGAAAAGAAAGGAAAGGAAAGAAAAGAAAAAAGGAAAAGGGAAAGAAAAACAAGAAAAGAAAGAAAGAAAGAGAAAAAAATAAAAAAGGAAAAGGAAAGAAAAAGGAAGAAGAAGAAAAAGGAAGAAGAAGAGAAAGGGAAGAAAAAGGGAAAAGAAATGGAAAGAAAAAAATGGGAAATTAAAAAAAAGACCATGGCCGTACGCACGGGGGCAGTTGATCCCAGATATTTTGAAAACGTACAGTTTTTTCTGAAAATGTTTAACAAAGCTCACAAGTAGTGTAGGCCTATACCAAATCCTTCAATTCTACTTTTGAAATGCAAAAGTACCCTCATGACCAGTTTGGTCGCTCGAACTCCCTCATCACTCCTTTCGCTTTTGAGTTTCTTCGAAAACTTTTACGCATCTTTCCCCTCCCCCACCAGAAAAATATTCCTCATACGGCCCTGAAAAAGACAAATGAAAATAGGAAAATATAAGTGATATAACAAATTCGAAACTATTCGCTAGCGCGAGCTGCTTGCTAGCCTATTTTGTATTAATTCGTCCCTATTTTCACGAAGTGACGGATGAGCGCGCGATTAAAAGAAAGTTAGTTTTGAATAAATCGCTTCCAAACTTTCAAACTATAATCTCAACCTCTTTAATATATCAAGGGCAAATAAATGTTATATCCTGGGATAGAACATATCTCTATGTTTAGTTCTATGTTTAATTATTTCCATAATTTCTTATATTTTGGGAAATGAGCTATAAACATAACCGTCACTTCGTGAAAACACGAAATTCAAGGAAGCGCTGTAATTTTGTTTTCACGAAGTGACGGCTCGTAACCGCGCGCGTAAAACATACGGGATTTTTATCTCGTGGATGGAATTCCCGAAATGGACACTAAATACGGCAAAACGTTATGTTTAATTGATGTACAGATAAAATAACTCGAACTACGAAATAGAGTACAATTTCCTCTTTCTGTAGCTGCTCTTTTATTCCTCTGTTTGAACTTTTAACACAACCGTCATTTCGTGAAAACACAAATTACATAGAACGCTTTGATTTTGTTTTTATGCTACGTTTACACTATGTTCCCGGCGGCCACGGCAATCACGTTTCAGGCCACCGAGGACAAAACGGGATGGACGTGAGACAACGCGGGGGACGGAAAGGGCAAACGTGACAGGCCGTGATTGCCGTGGATGCCGGGCCAGATTTTTAAACTGTCAAAAAATTTGCCACGGCAGTTACGGTACGGATGAGAAACCTAGTAGGTCGTAGTAAAACGGGGTAAACGCAACAAAACGTGACAGTACGTAATATGCCGTAACACAACTTGGAGGCGGTCCGTATTGGGACGGGACGTCTGTGTATTCCCCGGCATCTCACGGTCCTTTCAAGTTTTGACAAGTTCTGTCGCGTTAGGTGCGCGTTTTGTCACGGTTGCTTCACGGTTGCAGCGCATTTTGTCCCGTTTAGCCACGTTTTGCCACGCTTCTCACGGCAAGCAAGGGTGTATGGTAGCCGTTTCGTCGCGTTAAATCACGGCGCGTCCCGGCATGTGACGGTTTACGGGCCCGGCGCGCTACATCGCGTTGCGTTCTACTACGTTCTGACACGGCGCGCGCGGTCTGGGAAGGAGTATATAAAAGCCAGGCCCGGCATGGGAACTTCATTCGAGTCTGAGCAATCGACGACACATTACTGCACCTACAATACGAGACGTATGCAGCCCCCCACCATCACCAGTAGAGGAGCAGGAGCAGCCTGAAGATCCTCGCCGTTCACCGCCGCCAAATGAAGAGGAACATGATTCTGCTGCTGACCCGGTCCCTGCACTGAGACCTGAACCTGGTGCTGAGGAGGCTGAAGAAGACGCTTCACCTGCTCCACCTACCGGCACCCAGCTTCTACACAAACGTCGTCTACAGTCGGCGCCAACCCAGATATCCTGATGGTCCCCTTGGAGACCTTCCTGACCGAGCAGCAGAGTCAGGCACACACAGCCACCTCCTTTGGTTCCTACGTCGACGGAAGTATGTGAAGCCTCCCACCAGCCATCCGACGTACCGCAGAAGACAGAATAATGCGGACCGACATCAGCCAGCCCCAGCTGATGGACAGCGACACCGGACTTGGTACGGAGAGCCTCCAGGAAAGCATCTAGCTCGTCATCCAAGGGAGCATCTGGACCGGCACTGGCAGCCAACCCCCTCCGAGACCAGACCAGACCAGTGAACATTTTCCTAAGTTTTTTCATCTCTTAGAAAATAAATGCAAACTTTATGTGTTTTTTTCTTTTTAGGGTAGACCAGAATTCCGTAGAATATGGATGATTTACGTAGGAAAATAAGTTTGATTCTTTGGGAGGCCTTCCTTTTTATACCGTAGGCACAAACGTGCTCGAAAACTGCCTGGCATCCACGTTTCATTCGTAGAAAGCCTTGATAGAACGTGAAAAACTCGTCAGACCTTGATCAGAACGTGAGAAACGTGAGGGACCTCATCAGAACGTGACGGGCCGGGAGGGAACGTACTGGCATCCGTGGTCGATCGCAGGCTGAACCGTGGTAATTTTGAGAGAAAAGCAATCCAAGCAACGATTTCTGAATCGTAGCGACAATCGTTCGCCTTTGCTGTTCTTCAATAATACTATGACAAGCAGTATTACTTTATTTTTGAAGGACTCATGATACATTCGTTTAACAGTTGATTACCCTCGGTTGACTCTTTTGTTCGGTCTCACGCTGAACGACGTTGTTTTATTAATTGTTCATCGTCTCTACGATGCTCCTTGAATCAAAAACAGCTTTTATTTTTAGGCTTCCTGAAAGAAATTTCAATTGTTGTTAAGAAATTTTTGGTTGCACTCTGTAGATTATGATGATGTGTTTGATCTTGTTTTCAATAACAAGATCAAACACATGATGAAAATCTACTGGGTGCATGCCAATAAATTCTTTACAACAATAAACAAATGTGAGGTGCTATTTGGTGTGGCGTACACATGGCAATCACATGGTAGATACAATTATGATCATCAGTACTGGGTCAAATAAATTAAAGAGAGCTGAATTTGAACCCGGGCCATAGGCTACCCCCTCTCGTTCTCTCTCCCTCTATCTCCCTCTTTATCGCCTTACTTTCCCTCTCTTACCTCCCTGTGCATTTGTATGCCTCGATAATACAGAAAATAAACAATAAGATTCTTCCTCTTCCCCTCCTTCTTCCTAGTATATGTAGTAGGAGTAGTATTAGCAGCAGTAAGACAATAATGACAACAATTATTATTATAACTATTGTTATGGTTGGTGGTGTTAGTAATGTTATTTTTGTAATTATTATAATTGTTATTGTAGTTATTATCCTTATCATGATTATTATCGTTAATATTATTATTATTATTATTGTCATTTTTATCATTATTATTATCATTATGATGAATATGAACATGATGATTATGATGACGGTTAATATAAGTATTATTATTATTGTTAGCATATCATTATTATCATCTGTATTATCAGCATAATCTACAATGGCAGTAGTGTAGTATAATACATGTAGAAGTAGGCCTAGTAGTATAGGTATCATTCTGATCCTTATTATCCTGATTATCTTTTGCAATACGTATAGACGATAAACTCATGACAATTGTCATGAATTATTGTCTTTAAGCTTACCATTAAATGCATCTGGCTCGAATTTTGTTTAGGTATTTGGTACTGGATGATATAAATGGTAAAAATGAACTTGTGTCCTATTCATTCTAGTCTTATTCATTTGCATTATGTTTTATTCATTCAAGTTCTAATGTTTCTGACTGTTTTCAAGACAATATCTTTTTTGTCGATCATAGTTCTATGTAGCTTGATATCTCATGGTAATTTTGAGAGAAAAGCAATCCAAGCAACGATTTCTGAATTGTAGCGACAATCGCGTTAGCACTATGACAAGCAGTATTCATTAATTTTTCAAGGACTCATGAAAAATTCGGTTAACAGTTGATTCCCTCGGTTGACTCTTTTGTTCGGATTATTTGGCGGGGAGAGATAGAAGTGAACGGTCTCACGCTGAACGACGTTGTATCATTATTGTTATTTGTTCATCGTCTGTACGATGCTCTTTGAATACACAGCTTTTATCGTTAGGCTTCTTGAAAGAAATTTCAATTGTTGTTAAGAAATTTTGGTTGCACTCTGTAGATTATGATGATGTGTTTGATCTTGTTTTCAATAACAAGATCAAACACATGATGAAAATCTACTGGGTGCATGCCAATAAGTTCTTTACAACAATAAACAAAAATGAGGTGCTATTCGGTGTGGCGTATACATGGCAATCACATGGTGGATAAAATTATGATTATCAGTACTGGGTCTAATAAATTAAAGAGAACTGAATTTGAACCCGGGCCATAGGCTACCCCCCCCTCTCTCTCTCTTTCTCTCTCTCTCTCTCTCTCTCTTTTGTCATTGCCCTTCCTTTCCCTCGCTTATTTCCTTTTTGCCACGGAGTATGTACATGTACATGTAATGTGCATGTGCAGGCGCGTGCACGGGGTGTTTTGGGGTTAAAACCCCATCATTTTCTTTCTTTCTGCCCGGGGTGTGCTCAGTAGAAAAAACAAATTGTTTAACATTTGATTCCCTCGGTTGACTCTTTTGTTCGGATTATTTGGTTGGCGGGGAAGAGAACGGTCTCACGCTTAACGACGTTGTATTATTATTGTTATTTGTTCATCGTCTATACGATGCTCTTTGAATACACAGCTTTTATCGTTAGGCTTCTTGAAAGAAATTTTGGTTGCACTCTGTAGATTATGATGATGTGTTTGATCTTTTTTTCAATAACAAGATCAAACACATGATGAAAATCTACTGGGTGCATGCCAATAAGTTCTTTACAACAATAAACAAAAATGAGGTAAACATAAATTTAAAATATCAAATAATTCATACCAAACATATCATCATCAATTATCATCAATATTGTATTGCATTTTGAAACGTACATTTAGGGTTTTGTGGAAAAGACTCATCAGGTATACATCCACGGAATACGAAGGTTATTTCAAACATTATACAGTACTTGTAAATATGCTAAAATGTCTTTATCTTTTGCATCATCATCTGCATAGATTGTTTACCAGAAGACAAAGAGGTTCTTCAAAACAGTACTGTGTGGTATAGTCTCTTTCTTGCACGCCATGGTTATCATGTTCTAGCTGAAAGGTTTATATGTTGATCGTAACGAAACAAGGCAGTTCTTGAGAAAAAAGATGGTGGAGTTTTTCAATGGGAAATATGACTAATATAATCATCAACGTTATTTTTTGTTCATCACTGTTTTTCATAAATGTTTTGTGAGAAGAGTATCAGAAGCAAGTCAGTTTACACAATCTCTTTGTAGGGTATTTCAATCAAATTTAGTACATAGTCTCAAACGCTACAAAGTTTACCAATGCTAAAAGGTTATCTTCACCTAGGCAAACACGTAATCTTTGACTAAACAATTATCAGCTGAACAATGCATGATAAACATGGAAATATCATTTTGACTAAACAATTTCATTTCTCATCCTACAGATAAATTCAAAACAGCAACATTATATTGTATGATTATAGGATAGTTTGAAGTACCAAATACACTTATGATGAGAATAACTAGAGAAGTAAAATAAAACCATTAAATGTGAACTAGTAACATTGTGTTTTGACAGAAAAACAAATTGTGGAAATGTAAGTTATATTCATGTTCTAATAAAGGCATCAACCCCTGTAAATAGAAACATTTAACAGAAATAAACAAATTCTTCAATACAAAGATACGATATGAGAATTCATGGAACTGAAATCCAAAACTCTAATATGCATTACTGATTTCTAAAAATGAGGTAGGTATACCTGATAAATAGCTGTTCTGAGCTATACATTTGAATATCAAAGATTTATGTTTGCAGGAGTTTATTAAAATACTGTATTAAACAGAAAACTGACACAGGTACGACCATTCAGTTCATTGTTTCAGAAATCATGGACAATGTTACCAGTTCACTTTAAATCAATTCATTGATTTTATAATCAATCCATTTCATTGCGATTACTGAATTCTACACACAATTAAAATTATGAGTGGAGTTTTCTATATTTATGATATTCAAAATGTTTACAATTAAACAGTATAAAGAGAGATTGAGGTATTGAAACATTGAAGCATTGCCACAACGATCAATATGATTGATTCTAGTTTCTTAAGCATGCTCTTCAACAAAAGTTCTTCAAGTTTCTTCACACGTATGTCATCCAAGCGATAGTGGTTGAAGCAGCGAAGATTCTTGAAATAAGAGAAAGAAAAATCATAATAAAAAAATCAAAGTCAAAATCAATAGAAAATCATTATCAGAATGTCAATTATGAAAGGAAACTTTACAGTGCATTATATTTATGATTAGGTGAAATTATTTTGCGTAGTTTTGGTACCAACTTTTAGAGAGGCTCTTAAATTAGATACTTTTATTGGTATAACCTTAGTATTAGCAATTTTTGTTAAGGATTTAAAAAAAACTTAGATGCTGACCTCGATAGGACCACTCATTCAGACCTAAACATTAAAAACAATTAATTAGGAATATCTCAAATTTCAACTATTGGGAAACGAGAAGGAAGAAGATACCTTTTGACTTGTTCACAAGCATAGACAGTGGCTCATCATCAGAATCGCCATCGAAGCCATCTGAACTACTTTGATGTCACCATGCCAAGTCACATCTGCAGCTCTGACTGTATTCAGTGAATTGCTTCAACAATTCCATACCGCTCCCACTTTGAGGTCACCATGCCAAGTCATATCTGCAGCTCTGTGTTCAGTGAATTATCAAGGACCCATCTAACCAGCATGTCGGTCCCTGTATCCAATCTAATTTTGTAGAATAAAATAAATAATTACAGTACAAGTTATTTTCCTTCTTTTTTTGCAAGCAGAGGTAAAGAAATAAATCTAATATTATCTTTTGTACATCAAATTAATTACTAGGCATAACTGACCCCAATCAGACGTTTTCAATTGCCCCTACCAAACAACTACCACCCCAATGCACATATGCAGTGAGTGTGCTTGGTACTTGTCATACAAGATGATCAAGACTTGACTCTATACACTCTATTTACAACAAATATTCCAATTTTGGTTCATAGAAGTTTTAGCTGAAAATATTATATACCAATGGTCATGTACATATATAGCCTTCGCCAAAATTAGAAACACGTTCATGTCCAGCTTTGTACTATGTCTGCTAAGTGCATTACATATTCCATATCTATGTTTTCCTGTTAATATTTAATTGCTTATGTAGCCATCATATATAATAGCAGTGTATTTCAAAGACTGTTATCGATCGCAAGTTCGGTCAATGGATGGCATTATACAGACCGGTCATGATTAATCATAACTCTCTATATGCTGCTAATGTGTGATTTTCTTGCACAGACCATGAAAACTATTCTCCCCTGGATTTGTATCTGGCCTGTGGCATTGTTGAAAAGTAGATGTACCAGTCCTAGTGCTTTAGTGATTTTATAGGGTGAGGACCAAGGATACTAAAGTGCTGCCTTTAAAACACACCTTGAGTACAGACAATGGAAGAAAATAAGCTAAACGTGTGGACATTGTTCCCCAACTGGTAGACTACTCATGAGATTACTTCAGTCTCCAAACAAAAGTATCCCATTTCCGGATGGTGCCATTTAGTCATTTTCAGGGTAGGACCGTAGACTATTTGATTTTCATTTTTAAATAACTGTTCATTCATGTCCCTTTTTGCTTGAAAGGCAACTCAGTGAATTCCCTATCAGTTAAACAGGAGGGTCTAAATATCCCATGCCATCTCAGCTCAGCATGATGATAATTTTCATAACCCCTTGCCCTTGTCCATGTTGGCCTTGGGCTTGGAGCCCTGAAGCTGCTTACACCCCAAGCACACCTTTACAAGTAAAGTCACAGTGACTCAGTTTTGTCTAGATCATTTCATTCATTTCATTTTATTTTATTTCAACACGGATCACTTGCTTCAGCCAATGGCTGTTCTTCTGCAAGTCCGTGCATACATAATAAAAATCACATACAAAATATATACAATTCAAATTAAGACGCAATACAAATTAAACAATTATAACAGTAAAAGAATAGCGGATTTAAAATTTAAGATTTAAGATCCTGATCTACTCACCTCTAGATTACTGACTAGTGGCTGACATAAATTGATAGGCCTAATTATGAAATGATGATCTAGAGTTATAGACTCTAAATAAAATGTATAATTAGCTAAACTACTAATACTAAAAGTACAAGTAAAACTAAAACTAAAACAAAAGTAGGGTCTAAACTCTAAGTCTAACTTTCGTTAAACGTAAAACTTCGTTCTTAATTCTTAACTTAAGCAGATGTAAAAAAAAAAAAAAAAAAAAAAAAAAAACCTTATTAAATCAATATTTGACATGAAATGAGATATGAAAGACCCTCCACTTAAGGTATTTAGTCTAGATGTATGTTTGTTCAGACATGATTTGGTCGTTTTAGTTTTGCATCACATACTTCACTCCTTTATTCACTTACATGAAAATTAGTATATGGGGCGATGTGTGGAACGGCGGTGCATTTTGTATACATTTCTGCGCTCATGGACATATATTAATTATGGCTTACAAAGAATCAGAATAACTCAAAAGAGTGTATCACATTAATTTACCTTAAAAAAAAACTATAACAAACTCACCTTTTCATGGTCTGTGACTGTTCCAAATTGCGAAATTTTCACTCCCGTCACTTCGTGAAACAAATAAAAGCAGAAAAGAGCGGACGAGAATTTCACGAAGTGACGGCCGGCTGTAAGCGCAGCGCGTACTTATTAGCCGTCACTTCAGCTTCGTGAAAACAGGAAATCCTTTTACTAGGTATTTTCTTGTTTACGTCGTCGTCATAGTGACATAATTAGATATTATTGTGGTTCGAAATTTTGTGGGGTTTAAGATGTTAGTGAATGATGTCCAAAAATGCAAAAAAAAACAAACTGAAATTATATGCGATTTTCCTCATTACCGTCACTTCGTGAAATAAGGGACGAATTGTTTTCACTTGCTCGTCCCCCTGAAAAAAGAAAAGGATTAGCATTGCCTAGAATACAATTTTTATTGTGCCTGCCCCGACGGTCCCCGACCTTCAACGATGGCAACAATAACACCCAATTTATGAACCAAATGTTACTAAAAGAGATTAATTCATTTTTTTCTCGCTCGCTACGCTCGCTCGCGAATAAATGGAATAGACATTGCTTTGAAAACAATTGTGCCCACCCTTGACCTGCAACAATATATCATTAAAAATGGAAGTGTTTTTCCGCCCTCTCGCCTAAAAGGAATTGATATCGCGTTAAACGCGATTGCGCCCATCCCGACCTGCACCAATAAAAACAAGTTTATGTATTAATTTCTATTAAAAGAGAATTGATTTTTTTTTTGCTTGCTCGCTATGCTCGCTCGCCAAAATGGAATTGACATTTTTAACAAAATATGTGCGCCCCCTTGCCTGCAACAATAATCCCAGTAAATAAGTACCAAACGTTATTTTAAGAGATATTGTTTCCTCGTTCGCCAGAATTGATGAATTGATTGATTTTAGTGATTGATATATGAATTGATTTGTGTCACCCCGACCTGCAACATAAAGATCTATGTTTATATACCAATTATCATTGAAAGAAAAGAGTATTTTTGCTCGCTCGCTATACGCTCACTCCCAAATATGTAATTAACATCGCTTTAAGCATTGTGCTCGCCCCAACTTGCAGCAAATCAGTAAAAAAAAAAATAATAATAAGGCCCCGACCTGCTAGGGTAGATGTTAATCTATGTTCCAATCATCATAAGACAATTATATTTTACGCTCGCTAGCCGAATGGAATTAACATCATCTTAAAACATGATCGTGTCCACTCCAACCTGCAACAAAAACTTAAGTTTACGTACCAATTATTATTATTGAAAGAATAGTGTATTTTCCAGCTTGGTTCGAGCTTGCTCGCCATAATGGAATCAACATCGCCTTTATGATTTTGCCCGCCCTGACCTGCAACAATAAACCAAGTTCATGTACTAATCAACATTAAAAGAAAATTGATTTTTTTTTTTTACCCTCTCTTGCCACGCTGTCTTTACAATTAACATCGCCAACAAACCTACAACAAATTACCAGTTAATAATTATGTACCAAACGTTAATTATTCAAAGAATATTTGGTTTGCTCGCTAGCTACGCTCCCTCGCCAAAATGGAATTAACATCACCTTAAACACCTGAAAATTATGTACCAATCATCATTTTAAAAAAAATTACGCTCGCTCGCCAAAATAGAAGTAACATCGCTTTTACTATAAATCACGCTTGTGCCCGCCCCAACATGGAACAATGAAACCAAGTTTATGTACCATGTTCTCACTAAAAGTAAAAGAGAAGTGATTTTTTCGCTCGCTCGCCGAAGTGGAATTATGCTTACATTACTAACAAATGTGCCCGCCACTGACCTGCTACAATATCATTAAAAAGAGAGATGTGGGTTTTTTTTGCCTGCCCGCTAAAATGGGATTGACATTGGCTTAAACATGATTGTACCCACCCCCGACCTGAACCAATTCATTGAGGAAAATTGAACCAAGTTTAATTGGCAATTATTAAAACAAGAAGCGATTTTGTTTCTTGCTCGCTACGCTCGCTCGCCAAAATAAATTTAAAATCGCTAACGTGCCCGCCCCAACCTGCAACAACCAGTGAATAATTATGTACAGGTGTACCAAACGTTATTCAAAGAAGTTTTGGTGTGCTCGCTCGCCAACATGGAATTAACATCACCTTAGACATGATTGTGTAAGCCCTGACCTGCAACAAAAAAACCTGAAATTTATGAACCAATTATCATTACAAAATTTTGCTCGCTCGCTACGCTCGCTCGCCAAAATAGAAATAACATCGCTTTTAATAATCACGTCCCTGTCATGGAACAATGAAACCAAGTTTATGTACCATGTTCTCAATACAAAAGAGAAGTGTTTTTTCGCTCGCTCGCTACGCTCACTAGCTAGCTCGTGGAATTATGTGCCCACTGACCTGCTACAATATCATTAAAAGAGAAATGTAGGGGTTGCCTGCCCGCCAAAATGGGATTGACATTGCCTTAAACACGATTGTGCCCGCCCCCGACCTGCAACAATGAAACAAATTTTATATAGCAATTCATTGAGAGAAAGGTGTATTTTCGTTCGCTAGCTAAAATGGTTGTAAAATCACCCTAAACACAATATTGTTCCCGCACCCGGTATGGGACAATAATATTGAACCAAGTTTAAGTGGCGATTATTAAAAAAGAAGTGATTTTTTTCTTGCTCGCTACGCTCGCTTGCAAAAATGAAATTAACGTCGCTAACAAATGAATGTGCCCACCCCGACTTGCAACAATACCAGTTTATATACCAAACATTACTTAAAGATATATTTTTTGCTCGCTCGCTCGCCAGAAGTGAAAATTTGCATCGCCTTTTTTGTTTTGTTTCGGTCGCTTGCCCCCTGACGGAGTACCCCAGATACGCCACTGATCAGACGTCTTTACATATAGGAAAACTGACATTGACCTGATAAGAATTCACTATGGAAAATAATGTGGGCTATAACACTTATCGAGACCAATGATGATGCTACCTTTAATTGCCACTATCACAGGAGATCATTGTAGTACATCCTTACGACTGTTTTCATGTTCATGTTTTCTTTTTTTATGCAATATACATGTACATGTTCTGAGCTGAGGCTTAAATAGCAATTAACAAAATATAAAGCTCCCTAGCTATAGTAATGGTAAATCATGCAAACCGACTGTATAGACTAGTATATTATTAATCAAAATACAAAACTCACCTGTATGATGGTGTAAGCCAGCAGTATATGTTTCCAGGTCTGCTTGTGGAGCGGTACTCTAAAGCACGAGAGTAAATAATCCCTGTCGCATCGGTTATTAACAAAGTGGTTTTGAGCTGTGTGGCCCTTGATACTCGTATAAAAAAGGAATATTGATTTTGCTAACAAACAGGAAGATAAGGGTTGACCCACTGCCGGCCAGTATTATCGGCTCTGTCCATAAGGCATAACACATCGCAAAGGCGACACAATTAAATGAAGCCTACACTATCTGTCTGATAATGAGCGGACTCCAACCTCCAAAAACGGGGAAAAGAGTGCTGCACCTATTTATGATAACGTGTACTCTCATTGTAAACGGGAAATAGAGATATCCATGACCTCGATATTCATAACGAGATTGTTTAAATGGGCCTTGAAGCATGAAAAAAAGGCTCGCGATCGGTGAGAGAGAGAGAGAGAGACGGGGGGGGTGACTTAATGATTTAGTGCCCTTTTCCTTACATCGACAACAACAATAATTATGATAACTGGCCGAACTGGGGAAAAATTAGATATCGGGCTTTCGATCACGCCAGAATATTTTTAATAAATTGCAATGTGTTGATCGAGTTTGTCATCATACCTGACTTGTGATTTATGGGGTGAAATGGATCCTCTTCGGTTGTCTCTCTCTCTCTCTCTCTCTCTCTCTCTCTCCCTCTCTCTCTCCCTCTCTGTGATTCTCACCCCTCTCTCTCTCTCTCTCTCTGTGACTCTCACCTCTCTCTATCTCTCTCTCTCTCTCTGTGATTCTCACCCCTCTCTCTCTCTCTCTCTCTGTGACTCTCTCTCTCTCTGTCTCTCTGTGCTCTCACCCCCTCTCTCTCTCTCTCTCTCTCTCTCCCTCTCTCTCTCACTCTCTCTCTCACTCTCTTTCTGTCTTTATGTATATTTCACAGCAATCTTTATCACTGGTGCTCTCTCACTCATACTATCACCCAAAACCTTCTGCCCATCCTATATGGACTAAAAAGTATTGCATAAAATTATGTTTGATGGATAAAACAGTATTGCTGTCCTTCGTGTACTTCATGTAATACGTTTATATCGATCAATTATCAAAAAAACAACACTAAAATGTATACTTTTTGTGAGATAAAATGTCCTTTGGCAAGACTTTAATCTACATTTGCCACTCTCCACCCAGGTGTTCAATGGGTACCCGGTAGGATGCGAAAGTGTGTTTGGATGAGCAAGTGGCGCTTGGAAAAAGGCGACTGGCCGGAATGCTCTGCAGGGAGTGGAGAATGTGCATAAATTGTGTGCGGGTAATAATAATAATAATTCTATAGCGCCGTCTATCTAGAAATTCTATTCCGAGGCGCATTTATTATAGGTTTTCCCGCCCAATTTCATCAGAGTTGCATCCGATTTAACGATGCGATCATTCCATTTCGAGCGAATTCGAATGATCACCGAGATCAACATTCAAAAAGCTTACTAGGTCATTCAATTTAATTGTATTAGCATGCGATTTCATGATTTTCTCACGTAAACGTGTAAAAGCGCGTTCAAATTTAAAAATGCACGTAAATGCATTCAAATTCGCACCTGCACCGCCCTGATGAACATTAAGGTATTCAATTTCACGAATAGGCAATCATTTATAGCATTTGGGCAGTCTTTTCTTTTACTGTTTAAGTTCTTTGCAATCTGCATCTGTATGAATAAATTATGCAAACTTTATGTACCTTGAAATGGTACCTTTGCCTTATATTGAATTTTTTTACATGATAATAACGTAAGTAAGTACATGATAAGTACTTACTTACATGTTACAAATTATAAGTTATAACCATTCTGTAAGTGTTATATCCATAGTGCTAGGGAATAAAGTGAAATGGAAGAAAAGATTAGAAAGAAAAGAAACATATAAAATATGATTACAAAAAATATTATGAAAGTTTAAAATGAAAATGAAATTATATAATTGAAAACAGTGAAAAAAGATAATATGATGTGAACAAATTGCGGTAAGAATTACATAGAACTACAGAACTTGTTTATGTTAATTTAATTCGAACGTTCAAAGTGCGAAGGTGTGTGCCTATAAATGAAATTGAAATTGGTATTAAGGACGAAATTGAACGTCTATCCAGCTGGCGCGAAATTGAATGACAACTTCGCGTCACTAAATTGAATGGATTTCTCTCTAAATTGAATGAAATAAAATTTAAAAGGAATGATATAAAACGAAATTGAATGCTCAAAGAATGAAAATGAACCATGAGAGCAGAGAGGTGACGAAAACGTTCGAACTTGAACGCCTATTCATGAATTCGAATGCAACTCTGATGAAATTGGGCGGGAAAACCTATATTACCCCGGCTTTAGCCTAGCTGCCATTACAGCGCTCCAGCATTTCAAGGAATTAATTCCTGCCAGGTACCCATTTACATCACCTGGGTTAAGTGTGGCAAATGTAGATCAATGTCTTGCCAAAGGACATTAGTGCCGCGGCGGGACTCGAACCGCGGACCTTGTGATCGACAGTACGTATCCACTCGACCACGACACCTGTACGCCTGAATCCGATGACCGGGGTAATAATATGTGCTGCGCCTAGACACAAAGTATCAGGCGCATTTTAAATGTGAGCTATTATTATTATTAAAGGGGTACCAAATCTGTCTATATTGGCGAGATGAAGAAAAAAACACGCACTGCCTGGGTATTGAACCCGATACCTTCCAGTAACGTGGCTATCGCCTGTCCACTAGACTACTGTGCCTCACTGCAGGTGTTGTGACATTCTTCCTAATTATTCAGAGAGTTACTAGTGTCACAGCTAGAGAGAGATGATAGAAATCTAATTTTGTTTTTTATTTTTTATTCTAAAAAAAGATATTCAAAAAGATATTGGCAAGACATTATTGTGGACTAATTTTTTAAATATATAAATAGGAAAAAGGAGTAGCTAGGGAACCAATTGTCCACAAGACCACTGAGGCCCTGCTCTGCCTCACTATAACTATTATCTAGTTCGCTTCTATTCTAAATATGTCAACGACTTTACACAACATGCAGAATTACTGCTTTTACGTTTTCGGGGTACATGATTATGATTATATCTATAGTCCGATGTTGTCAAGATTACGCGTAAAAACTTTCTTTCAGTAACTGTAGTGAGTTTTTATATCGTTATTATCATTTATTTTGAAACTGCGGACATGATGTGGTATATCACTGCGTAGCTGCCTGACATAGCATAATGAACAGAAAATGGTCTATGGATGCAGTATGCATGGTATTGCATAACATGGCATCAATGAATAGGGAAGGTTGGCTCATCAATAGACCGGTTTACTAACATTTCAAATTCTATGCATACTTTTAAAAGAAAGGTAGTAATTGACAACCTAAAAGCTTGCCACAGGCTTGCCCGACATAGCAACAAGTAATATATGCATCCTCAGGATATTCCGAGCATTGTAGTTCATTTATCAGTAGCAGGTTTAATAATGGAATAAGTCGGCACAAGGTCCCCATCTGGCAGGGGCGGCCGAGCGACTTCCAAAGTGGGGGGGGGGGGCACCAAGAAAAAAGGGCACTTTCTGGAAAAAAGGGTACCTACAAAGGGAAATATCAAGGCGAAAATATACAATTTTGTAGACATTGGTATATACCCCTACATTGTGATTACATTATCAGGGATGATTTCAATATTTGTTTCACTTCATACACCATACAAGATATTGCTAAAGGCCCGGTCCCACTGCACTTACGGATGCAAAGAGGATGTAAAACGTTAAAAAAATCTTGCCATCCGTTGGAAAACGCTATGCATCCGTTGTGTACTCATTGCATACGTGTTTCATACGCTCTATCCATCGAGCATCCGTCCACTGTGATTTCATCCGCGCAAAAGTTTTGAGCTGCACAAAACTTTTAGAACGGATGAACTTTCCGCCGTGTACGATGTAAATCCGCGACAAATACGAGCAACAAACGTTTTTTGTCCGTAATATCATCCGTTAAACGTCCGCTGTATCCTCTCTGCATCCTCTGGGCATCCTCGCAACTCACATCCGCTGCAGCTGAAAACGGGAAGAGGGAGGAAAGATAAGGTACATGGAACGTCTATACATCGTTAGTAGCACGGAAAAAGAAAGGATGTAAGCGTATGCATCTCGTATATAAAGTATTCAAAACGGACAAAGCGTTTGTATCTAGGATGTATCTCGTTTATTTAGGATGTCTTGAGTATGTCTAGAGTATGTATGTAGCGCCACAACCGATATTTTGTATGAAAAGGGGGAGAAAATCATCTGGATCTCAGTATGAGTCGAGCAGCCGTGGTGTACAGACCTCATCACCCTTGGTCTTGGTCTTCAACATCATCAATTGTTCTCCACCATGGATGATCAAAGAGTCCATAATGATAGCTGCACTCATTCAACAGCAGAACCACAACCTGTTCAGACTGTATCAAGTTTTAGACAGAAGGAGAAGAAGGAGAAGAAGGAGACGTCCAAGAGATGTGTGGGTCCGAAGATGGATCGTGAGAAGAATGGAGTTTGGACTGTATGACCAGTTGATGGTGGAGCTGAGGAATGAAGACCCTCGTGCATTCCATCACTTCATGAGGATGCCACCAGCCATGTTTGACGAACTTGTAGAGCGTCTGAGACCCAGGTTGACCAAGTCTAGCACCAACTTCCGTCCCAACCTGGACCCTGGACTGAAGGTGGCACTGACTCTGCGGCACCTGGCCTCTGGAACCACATACAGAAACATGCAGTATGCATGGAGGGTGTCACACAACAGCATCCGCAAATTCGTCAGAGAAGTGGTAGAGGCCATCGTTGAAGAATACGTGGACGAGCTCCTCAGGTGCCCCACCACTGAAAAAGGCTGGAAACAACTTGCAGAAGATTGGTATCAGAGGTGGAACTTTCCCCACACCGTTGGAGCCATAGATGGGAAGCACGTGGCCTGTAAAGCTCCAGCCAACTCAGGGTCCACTTATTACAACTACAAGGCCATGGTTGATGCTGACTACAAGTTCATCTACATCGATGCTTCAGGCAACGGGTCAGCTTCAGATGCCCAGATATACAGACCTCAAGGATGGGCTGGAACGCAACCTCATCATGGGTTTTCCAGGTCCAGACCCCTTCCCAATGACACACAAGATGTGCCCTACTTCATAGTTGGCGATGACGCGTTCTCCCTCAGAACCTACCTCATGAAGCCGTACAGTTCAAGATACCTCACCCGTGAAGAGAGGATCTTCAACTCAGGCTGTCCAGGGCAAGACGGGTCGTGGCCGGAGAACGCCTTCAGCATCCTGGCCAACAGGTTCCAGATACTTCTCACCACCATGCAGCATGACCGTGAGGAGCATCGTGGAAGCTTGCTGCATCCTGCACAATCTCATGCGCACCCGCTACCCAGTGTTGCAGAACAGATTTGTCGACCGTCAACAAGGGAATGGGGACATGGAGCCTGGTGAATGGAGGCAAGGACGTAACCTGATGGACACTGTGGATGTACAAGGCCCCAACAGAGCTTCACGTGAAGGGAAGAAGCAGCGCAGCCTCCTGAGACACTGGTGCAAATCCCCAGCTGGATCAGTGGAGTGGCAAGACAGGGTGATAGATGATTAGAATGGATGCTTCCTTAAGGCTGTTGCATAAGACTGATGAGATTGTGCCATAAGAACACTGCATTACTATGTTGTTGTATACTTGTAGCTGTTTATTGATATTAAATGTATGTTGTGGGGTCCTACAATGGATAGGGCATTAATAAACAGCTTTGTTTAATTTAAAATGTGTTGATTACTGAATAAATTGTTATTGATAATAAAGGTTCATAATTATGTGTGGCAGCTGGGATGGTGGACCATACAGTCCCAGTATGGTTGCACTGCAAGCGTAAGTCCGGAGGTTTCCTATCCCACAACTTTCCCCAAGTCCAAAAGTCCTTTTTCCCAGATAATAATAAAGTACAACATCCCTTGTGTAAAGGGCCCTTTTGCCCATCAAAAATAAAGACCAAACTGTGGCCAACTGATCCCAGGCCAGTCTATGTTGGTAGACCATAGCATGCTGTTATGGTTGCACTGTTAGTCACAACTCCCTGTGCCCAATTATTCATAGATAGTATATGACTCAATTATTTTAATAAATAAGGTAACAAAAAGCCATTATCCCCCCGTAACCCCTTCGGAGCTGTCATCCACTTCCATTCGCTTTTATCCGCTAGGCTTCCGATGAACATCCGTTTAACATCCCCGCTACATACTACCCACGTCCGTTCTTTTCCGTTCTGTTTTCGCAAATTTTCGCCAATTTTGTCCATTTCTGAAGCGGATGAAAACGGATGGAGCCACCCCCGAAACTTTGCTCGTCCGCTGTGTCCTTTATGCATACGTTTTGTGTCCGTCGGCCAGTGGGACCGGGCCTTAAACATCATGCTTGCAGTTGGGTGTAATGGTCTGAAAATTTATTTGCGAGCGAGCGAAGCTAGCGAGGAAAATTTTTAAGATTTGTGAGGTTGCATGCAGCGCGAAAAATTACATCTTATAAAGAGGAATAAACCCAATACTGATGGGGTTATAAGCACATTCTCATAACGGAAGACTGAAAAGACCTTTGATAAGTAACATTATTATATCATCTATAGATGCGTGCGAGCGTAGCGAGCGAGCTTTGGGGGAAATTGCTCTTAGTCGCTTGAACTTATAGGGGCGCGTTTAATGATGAGAGGAAAAGGGGACACTTATCAGAAAAGAAAAGGAGCATGTGTCAAAGTACAAAGAGTAATTATCAGAGGTGAAAATGGGGAACTTCTTACACCCTCAAAAGAGGCACTCACCAGGGATGAACAAAGTCAGTCATGAGAATAGGAAATGGGCATTTGTCGACGGAAAAGGGGCCCCCATCAGATTTTGATAGGGGCATTTATAAGAGATGAAAAGGGGAATTTATGAAAAGATAGGTCCCTTATTAGATAGGAAAAGGGGCACTATCATTGTTAAAAAGGGAAATTATCAGGGGTGAAAAGAGGCACTTTTCGCACCTGAAAAGGGGCAATGACCAGATATGAAAAGGGGCACTTATGTGAATGAAACAGGGGTACTTATAATAAAGGAAAATGTGCATTAGTTCAAAGAAAATGGGCACCGATCAGATTTTAAAGGGGCATTTATCGGAGGTGAAGGGGGCACTTATTTGAAGTTGAAAGCAGTAACTTCTCGTACCTGAAAAGGGTCATTTACCAGAGAAGGGGCACTTATGAGAAAAGGAAGGGGCTCTTTTTTAATGGGGCACTTATCATTAGGAAAAGGGCACTTATTATAAAGGAAATGGGGCACATGTGAAAATATAAGGTGCGCTTATCCGAGTTAAAATGAGGGTAGTTATTAAAAGGGAATGGGCACTTCTTACAAAGGAAAAGGGCACTTGTCAAGGTGAAAGAGGCACCTCTCAGATTTGAATATGGCAATTATCAGAGGTGAAGGGGGCACTTATCAAAAGTGAAAAGAGGCACTTCTCGTACCTGAAAGGGGGCACTTACTAGAGATTAAAAAGGGCACTTATGAGAATTGAAAATGGACACTTATTGCAAAGGAAAATGGGAACTTCGAAGTAAAAGGGGCACGTGTCCAAATAAAAGGGGCACTTATCAGAGTTGAAAAGGGGAAGGGGCACTTCTTACAAAGTTAAAGGGGCATTTTTCCTATGTAAAAGGGGGCACTTTTCGGGTGCTTGAAAACAAAACAAAAACCCTCGATTCTAGCAAGTGAATATTATAAATTTAAATCTTTTTTTTAAAGATAAAGGAGTAGGTGGGGATCGAAGCTTCGTTATTCAATTCTGTTATCAATAGCTGGCATCAGGGATATTCATATAGTTAAAACAGACTACATAGATCTTTCTGACATAGCATCAATGGATGAATTGAAAAGAAAACGACCTCCCTTCAGCGGAGAGGCATGCATATCTATACAAACAAATTGCAATAATTACATCTAGGGTGAATGTATGATTGAGAATTTAATAGTATTTTAGCACAGGGGAAATGGGAAGGGGGCTTGCAAAATACGTCATAGTTGACAATTTGTGTTTTATTGATCGCATGTTCAAAATTCATAACTTTATTATTTTTTATCGGTTTTTGTTCAATCCTTTACTGAGCTGTTTCTCTCATGTTTCTGCGTCAATTAAAACCAATTTAATATCAGGATGGACTTCATCACCATCACCCCCACTATTATCATCAATTCCACCACCACCATCATCATCACCACCATCATCATCATCATCATCACCACCACCATTTTCATTATCATTATCATCACCATCATCATCACCATCACCATCACCACCACTATTATCATCAATACCACCACCATCATCACCACCACCATCATCATCATCACCACCATTATCATCATCATCATCATCATCACCACCATTATCATTATCATTATCATCACCATCATCATCATCATCACCATCACCACCACTATTATCATCAATACCACCACCATCATTATCATTATCATCACCATCATCATCACCATCACCATCACCACCACTATTATCATCAATACCACCACCATCATCACCACCACCATCATCATCATCACCACCATTATCATTATCATTATCATCACCACCACCATCATCATCACCATCATCGTCATCATCACCACCATTATCATTATCATTACCATCACCATCATCGTCATCATCACCACCATTATCATTATCATTACCATCACCATCATCATTATCATTATCACCACCACCACCATCATCATCACCATCATCATTATCATCATCATCATCATCACCACCATCACCACCATCATCATCACCATCATCATCGCCATCATCATCATCACCATCATCATTATCATCATCACCATCATCACCATCATCATCATCATCACCACCACCATTATCATTATCATCACCATCATCACCATCACCACCACTATTATCATCAATACCACCACCACCATCGCCACCACCATCATCACCACCACCATCACCACCACCACCATCACCACCATCATCACCACCACCACCGTCATCATTATCATCAACATCATCACCACCATCACCACCATCATCATCACCACCACCACCATCCGCATCATCATCATCATCATCATCATCATCATCATCATAATCAACATCACCTGCATCATCATTATGACTGTTAAAAGTGTATCACTCTTTTTCAATTATCAAGCACAACTTTGTTCAGATACTGGTAAAGTAAACTAAAATCACACAAAAATTACAATAATCCTGTAAATATTTATTTACCCAGATTTACATATCATTGCACATTATAAACAATTCGAAGAAATCACATATCATACACTATTACAAAATACCTATAAAAATGATTCTTGACAAATACACAAAACCTCTGAACAGAATAAGATTTGTGTAATACTTTGTGGCACATATACATGTCATATCAAAGTTCATCCCTACAACCAAGATTGGAAGGTCTTGTAATGACTTGACAAAATGCGAACATGCACCCGAATTTCTTGCCCATTTTTTTCAAAGAAAAAAAGAAAAACCAAGAGATGAAAATAAGGAACTTTATGAGACTACAGGGTAGGTGAAAACTTCTACAGAGACTAATCTACTTTGAAGTGAAAATTTGAAATATAGAAAATAAATGAAAAGAGATCGGTGTTTCAAAGAGTGAAAGAACTAAAGAACATAAAATAGTTATGGATAAATACATGATGTAATCTTTAGGAGGAATAACATCATAAAAATACAACACAATAAGGTAAGTATCGAGCTAGGACCTTGTTATAAATTGCCTTTAGAATTAACCTGGGTGCACTAAAAAAAAAAGAAGATATCTGACAATGCAGCTTAACAAAACTAAGCCCTACCTCATAACACTCGTTATCAGACATAATTACAATCAGTGATAAGCTTCCCAAATTAAATCAATTGAATTTGGTGTAAATAAATTTTGTTATGTCGAACGGGAAAGGGGAAGAGGTCACTATGAAGGATGCTTTCTTAATGGGGCAGTATTTCAGTGATCGATCATTGTGGCAGTAAAAATTGTCAGTTCAGTGTTTAATTATTGAACTGCTTGCAATCTATTAGTATCTAGCATAAACAAGAGGCTCTTTGTCTCAGAAGTGCATCTTTTACATTTGCCTACGTTACATACTTTATGAACAGTCAACACTTCTAGACATTTTCTCTTACTGTATAATTGTACATAAATATATGTACTCTTAAATCCTAAAATATATCACAAAAAGATTCAAAGCAATATTACAATGATTTTTCAATACTCTATACATCTGATAAGTAATGGAGATTGTTTCTTTTCTAATTTACCTTGTAGCTCATGACGTCTATAGTTCAATTAAAATAATCGTTGCAATATATTACATTTTGCCCCTACTGCAGTGCCTACTAATGTAGTTTTATTTCAATCATACATTACCAACCTTGAAAATAATTAATTTTGAAGTATAATTACATACTCTATATATTTTCTAATTTGTTTGAGTGTAAATTAAAAAATAGTTACGATGTAACGCGCTACAACAGGGTATTAAGCGCTACACAAATGTGACTATATTAATTTTTTTTAATTACCCTATGAGAAAGCAAATTTCATTTTTCATTTCCCAAGTTGTTGAGATTTTTTTTGGTTGAAAACTGACTTTAAAACATAATTGTATATAACATACAAAATATACATCTCCACATACTAGCTAACAAGCAAAATATAAATGCTGATAAAGATAAATACAAACAATTTCAAGTATATCCACATGACAAACATGCTATTATACTCAAAATGAACTAACTAAATGTAACTAACATCAAAATAGACACGATGAGATGTTAGAATGGACACTTTTCTATATAAATTAACAAGGTGCAGAATCTATTTTCTGTGTTTCTTCATCAAAATAAAGACACAGGCACTTAGTGTGTAATCATTATACATCACAAGGTTTTGTGGCACATTCATATTTGTTGAGTAAAATTGGTTACACGTAGGTGTTGACAACAAAATATATTCTTTCATAGCTCTGTTCCCTCTCAGTCTGATAATCAAAAAGCAAACAAAGGACATTAAAACCATGTCTCATTGTTGACAAAAATACTTAAACAAGTTTACAAATTTTACAATCACTTTAGCATGTCGATGGTTTAATTTTGTTCGTTGAAATTAAAAGCCAAATAAAAATGTATTTTCCTAATTGACATCAGGCTAATACAACATGTTTACATACATACAAGTAACTACATTACGCAAAATGAATTTTTAAAAAAATTTTTGTTGTTAAGGACCATTTATTTAAATTTTCTTTCCAGACCAAACAGTTGATACCTTGGTCACGCATCCTTACCCCCCCCCCTTCATTACACTTTACATAAATGTATGCATACATATTTTGCACAAATAAGAATAAATTAAATAGAAAATTATCGAAGCCATCAATGGCAAGGAACCACAACCAAATCAAATAGGCAATTGTCAAACCTATCAATTTCTTCAACATCTCACAAACTTCAATCTCTTTTCTCAATTTCCCACTTCACAAGCACCATCAACTAAAATAAGGGTATGAATCTAAACTACATTACTCTAGTACTGGATCTAGCATATATATATATCATCTCTTATTTTTACATTTGTACACAGTACACACACATTTCATCAGACAGAGTCTCATATTTTCTTTCCACATTTATGTGGCTCAACATTGATTTACTCAACTTTCAATTCATCAGTTTAGGGCAGAATCATGTGGGGGGCAAACATCACAAAAATTGAGAAAAATATATGTAAACTCTTTTTTTTTAGGATGAAAAGTTTCATGGAAATGTGATAGAATCACACTCAATGTTCGAAAACAATAAAATAGATAGAAGTAACTACATGTATCTTGTCTTTGAAATTCCTTGAGCATGCAGAGCACATCAAAACTTTTGTGCATATCCGTGCGTCAGTATGGATACTACGGAGGGCAAGAAATATTCCACCCTATCCAAATCACAGTGATTGTAAGGATACCAAAACAAACAAACAAATAACATCATCTACATCTATTAGTGAATCTGAATAAAGAAGGTCAAAAGACTATTTCAAAACAGCAGAACGATTCCAGGAGATGGAAATGAAATGTAAACATAAAATGTAAAATAATTGTTAGAACATTATTTGCAACCCAGTGAATAGAAAAGTAAAGGAATGTCACTTGTGTTACATAATTAGTTTTTCCCTCAGAACACCCACACTTTGACAGATAGAGGTACATACAAATATAAAGTTTTAGAACTATGTGATCAAGTGCAAGGAATGGCTATCTGGACAAGAAAAGAAATCTGTCTGACATGTGTTACATAATAATCCAGGGGGTATTATTAAATCAAAAAGATGGATTTCTTTCTGAAAATCAATGTGATTTCTATAACCTGCACCACTGTCCAAATTACGGTAGCAAGACTACCCTGGTTAGCTACCTACGGTAAGCCACATCTACTGGTATCAAATGAGCTCACCGCACGCTATATGATCTGACTACAAACCCATTTTGGAAGAATTTGCAATAGCATCTGATATGAACATTCATACGCCTAAAATCTTAATCTAAATTTGAATGGATCCTCAGCTTCCTTGAAGGGGAAAACCTAAATCAGCTCAGAATCGTAGTGACATTAGATAAGTAGTGCGATTGTCTATGATTTAAAGCCGATTCAGCTTTTATTCCAGGATGATAGTGAGCACTGAAAAAAAAATAGGTTTTATTTTTTTCCCAACCACCCACCCTCTTGACTAAAAAAAGAAAAAAGCATTCGGGGAAAAAAAAATGGCATCTAATAACATTCCCCCCTTTTTTAGTAAGAAAAATTGGGGGAAATTGAGAAAAATCAGGAACAATCGAGAAAATAGGGGAACAATCGAGAAAATAGGGGTAAAATCGGGACAATTCAGAAGAAAAAATCGGAAGAAAAAAAATATGAGAAAAAAAAAAATCTGGAAAAAATCAAAAAAAATCGGGAAACCGATTTAAATCGGGTAATTATCAGGCCTGTTATTCCGACTAGAAAGCTTACATGCACTAGACTTCTGGTTTTAAGTATTCTTATCATTATTTAGTACCTAAATCAGGAAGATAATGTTTGTTTAGATTTCCAAATCTTTTACAATAGAACTTTCTTTGAAAATCGGATCGCAGGAGGATAGTATAGTGTGGGGTGGGTTATGCGGGTTATAAGATGGGACTACACTGAGGTTTGTTAAATTACTCTGTCACTATCAGCAGTATCATAAAATATCACTTTTATACGACATGAGGACTACAAAAACAAAAATGAAGAGTATTTAAATAGTGATAAAGTGATCAAAGGTAATAAATACAAAGTTGGTCCATGTTGTGTGTGATTTGACTTGAATTCTAGCCAAATGTCTGCTAGACTGATCATCAGAAACTGACTTTACAAGTCTGAACACCTTCTCTTCTGAACACCTTAATCAAGGTACATTGATCATTTCCACCATGGTAATTTCTGATCTCCTATTTGACCCCAAGCCCAAAGCCACCGTTAAGTCTCATAAATTCAATTTATTGATTATATTTATCCTGAAACTACATATTCTGAGCTTTCCAAGGATACTTGTCAAGTTATACAAAGAACAATCAATGCCATTTATTGCAAGATATCAACCACTCTAAACACTAGCTCTCTTATTGTATTTTAAAACCTAATGCTGGTTTCTAGCCGTTGGGTCAGCAAATGCTTCTTCTGAAATACATTGTCCTGGATGTAATGTCAGCACAAAGACCTTTACTTTGATAATGACAAGAGAATACCTAGGCAGCATGCACCTTCCCATGCTGATGAGAACAGTCTTGAAAATCAAATCAAGAACTAGTTGTCAAAGATCACATCCTAACACACCTTAGGTCAACTCTATTAGGGCAAGCTATTTTGTCCCATACATAACAAAGCACACTTAAGATTTTACTTTTTATATTAATTGAATAGTCCTACTAGGGCTAAGATGAGACAAAATTTGATGTTAATATCTGTTCAGAACTTCACAATACCTGGGAAAGTATAGGATATAAAATGACCAAATACCTTCTACTTGCCCATTACTCTAAAACTCTACTTCATAATGAGGAGGAACTAATCCTTGGTTTAGATTCTTTCCTCATCTCTGCTCTTGCAAATGTATTAATGAAGTGAATCAGTTTTCTATAACAGTGAAGTTTGATGGATGAGATGGATCTGTCTTGTAAATCACAAGGTAGTTGTCCAAGATCAACTCTGAAAAGACTGTAGGGAACTCTACTAGAGTACTTTTCTGTTCATAAAAAGATGAACTAATCAATGGTTTATGTTCTCTCTGCTCGGCTCCTGCTGATTGATCCCATAAAAAACCACGACCAGTATTCCAAGACACCGACCTATGACAGACCAGACGAGGGAGTATCAATTACGAGGCATTAAGTTCCTCCTCCTCCTCATCCTCATCTGTAAGTCCATTATTGATGTCAAGAAACTCTACTGGCTTGGAGCTATTTGCCTCTACCATCTCAGCACCAGATGAAGATGTGAGAGTGGGGGATGTAGCGCCTGTGAGGGAGGGGTCTGTTGTACTGTGCATAGGGGAGGGGTCCTCTCCATGCAGGAAACCTGCTTCATCCCGTAAGCTGCTGATAACATCTTCCCAGGCTTGAAGTATCTATGTTCAACAAGGCAAGAGGAATCAGAATTATATTAGGATCACCAGTACACAATCAGCTACAGCTGAGGTAATATTGGAGAAACAAAAGGATCATGTGTGCTGGTTATGAGAGCTATACAAGAAGACAATGTGATTACAACATGATGAATACTGCAATCATTTTCTGCAAGTTTCTGATATATTCATCTGCTATCTTTCCATAAAGTTTCTACTCCTGGAGACTCACATGATCTTTCGATAAGCCAAACCGCTCAGTAACATGATTATTAGACTAAAACCTGTGTAACATATATTCTGCTGGTAAGCCATACCGCTCAGTAACATGATTATTAGACTAACACCTGTGTAACATATATTCTGCTGGTAAGCCATACCGCTCAGTAAAATGATTATTAGACTCACCCCTGTGTTAGACATGATCTGCTGGTAAGCCATACCGCTCAGCATGTCTTTCATATCTTTCCTTCTATTATGATGCCATCTGTCCATGTCAGCCTTGAGGTCTGCATTAGCACACTCTGCCCGGTCTGAGAACACCTCAACTTCCTTCTGAAGCTATGTCCATAAAAAAAAAAGAATTGGGGGAGTGGGTCAAGGAGTGCATAAGATACAAATTAATTTCATCAACTGACAATGTACTACAACTACATGACCTTCAAAAGGAAGGATATAAATATTAGACTGAAAACAGAAGTACAAGACATCATACAGACAAATAAGACAAGACAAGAACAATGTCACTTAAGAATAAGAAGTCGTGTGCTTTTGAATAGAATATGAGCAATTTATTAGAAAAACATCAAGAAACATTTTTTTGTTGAGGGGTGGGGTAAACAACTTCCTGTCGCAGAGAATAAGCCATTTCGTAAATACTATCTGCGCATGGGCAGATAAAGGTCATTTGTGATAAAATTGTAAAACCCACCGAAATGAATACGTGCTCATGTTATGTAATCATTATTCATTTGTGCACCTACAAAACATTCTATGATACAAGAGTGCACACAAAAGCTATTCATGAAGCATATACCATACATGACTTTGGCATTGGTTATTCTAAAAAAAACAAAGTGGGACTTCTCCATGAGTAAAAAATCTGTGGATATTTGGGGTCATTTGACCCATGTGCTAACTACGAAATGGTCTATAGCCTGTACTACGTACATCTCAATTTTTGATCCAATCTAACTTGACTGCCCGTTTTGGATCAAACTTATCTGTTTGATTTCTAATAAGGTTTCAAAAGGCAATGTAAAAAAAACGATACAATTCTGGAATGTCAGGTAACAGCCCCTGTATTAGTAACACTGTGGTCACTATACTTTCATGATGAATTCTAAATTTCATAAGATACTTTGTTTAAGTTTATAAGAAGAATATTTGTGGATATTGAGCTCATCATCATTTCATTCTTATAACATTGTCACACTTTGAACAGCTATATGATACTACATATGACAAATCATAAGTAAAATAGAATATTTGGAAGCTAAGGCTGAGGAAAACCCTCAGAAAACTGATCAAAGTCATCCAATTCTATACAAGTATTACAATCAGACAATAGCAAAGACTTTTAACAGACTAAGAAAAGAACACACACACACAGAGCAGAGAATGTCTAGCTAGCCCTTTAGCTTTGGTCTAAGCTACGATCAACTTTGCTGGGTGGGTATACAAAGATGCCCTTGTCTTGTATAACAAAGAGTTGGAATTGGATTAATCACAAATCACACAAACAATGGATTATGCAATAACTTGTGGTTGTAAGAACACACACACAGAGCAGAGAATGTCTAGCTAGCCCTTTGGGCCAAATTTTAAAAAAAAGCATGTTTAGCGTCCTGCCTTTTTGAAAAAAAGGAAGGAGGAGGCTCAAAATGGCTGCTTGGTACATTTTCCCAGACAGTCGGGCTATTTTTCAAGATGGCCGCCGGCATTTTTTTTTTTTTTTTTAAATCAGAAATAGATCATTTTATCAGTGTTTTTCATGTTTTTTTAATTTAAATTATTATTATTATTTTTTTTTTAATTAAAAAAAAAAAATTTTAATTAAAAAAAAAAAAAAAGGCGGCCCCAAAAGGAAGGGCGGGACGCTAAACATGTATATTTTTTTTAATGGCCTTAGCTTTGGTCTAAGCTACGATCAACTTTGCTGGGTGGGTGCATGCATGTATACAAAGATGCCCTTGTCTTGTATAACAAAGAGTTGGAATTGGATTAATCACAAATCACACAAACAATGGATTATGCAATAACTTGTGGTTTGTAAGGGGACCTAAATTCTATTTGAATCCATCACAACTCTTTGTAAGGAATGTAAGACATGGCTCTCAGTTCAAATTTAATCTGGATAAAAGCAATCTACTCAATTGCTGTATAAAGGCTATACAATCTGTGTGGGCAATACGGCAAAGGAAACACTGCAAAACACAACTGACACTTGTGGATGTAGAAGATACATTAATCTCTACCCCAGTCACACCCCACATGTCCAGCACTATACTGACACCCTGAATGAATGGCGAATGAATGGCTAAGGATTGGTTGGTGTGGAGTCAGAGAGGAGTTGGTTCACTTGTGAATGTACAAGATACATTAATCTCTACCCCAGTCACACCCACATGACCAACACTATACTGACACCCTGAATGAATGGCTAAGAATTGGTTGTGTGGAGTCAGAGAGGAGTCGGTTTGCAGTGTGACTGACGTATATATGTATATCACCAGATGTTACCTCAAAAGAAATGAACTTGGAAAAAACAGGAACCAAGTGCCTAACCTTGATAAAGATTGAAGTCGAAGCCAAGGTCAAATCTCTACTCTCCAAGATCAAACAGTAGCTGGGTTATGAGACCTACATATATTCTCAACTTACCCATTTTTCATAATTATACTGTCAAACCTGTCTATAGCGACCGCCCAAGGGAAACACAAAAAGTGGTCTTTGCAGACAGGTTCCTTTATTACATGTTTCAATGAGAAACCTTTTTCAAGGGAAACAAAAAATATGGTCTTTGTAGACAGGTGGATCACTAAAGCAGGTTTGACTGCAATGTTCTTTTTTTTTTTTTGGGGGGGGTGCCTTTTTCCTTCCTTTTCTTATTTACTTTTGGGGCGAGGGGGGTAGTCAAGTAGGAAGATGGGATTGGGAGATTCAAAGTTGTAGCTACAGTCATGTCGGTCTCATAATCTATTCTCAACTACACTTATTCACGATGTGCGCATGTGATTCTTTTCTTGCAAGTAGAGGTAGGGTGAGAGGGTTGGGGAGGTAGTTTAGAAGGAGATGATATTGCATGGGGTAAAAGCAGGATTAGGGCAGCATAACACAAAGCTTAGCAATCAATCATCCAATTGATTTCTGTGACTGATTGCACATCATGATCAATGCAATCAATCATACAATCGATTTCTGTGACTGATTGCACATCATGATCAATGCAATCAATCACAAAAAGCTATTGCACGATCAATTGCTAAGATTTGTGTTATGGGGCCTAATGTTGGTGTAGAATAAGACACACAGAGCTGTGATACACACAACACACCACTCCAGACAAACTTTGTTCACGACACTGCAGTGAAATAACAGTGCAGTCTCTACAGACTATTATCTGAAATGGGTGATATGGCTTCCATCATAATTTGAGACTGATCACTTGTGACATTTCTGGGACAGAATAACAATAATGCACCAATTTGTGGAAAAAGCAGCCATCCTAATTTTTTACAAAAATACTGCACAAGAAACCAAGTAATGGGGGTTTTTATACCAGGCTATGATAGGAACAATTAGATAAATAAACAAATTTGATAAATTAATTGCCTATAGCTTTCATCTTTAAGGTTTGCATTAAATTAATTTCCTATAGCCACACAAGATAATAAAACAACAACTTCTGTGAAATTTCAGTTTCATAAAAACATGGGCGAAAGGATTAAAGGTGTCGAAATTTGAACTGCCAGCATGAAAGCTACCAACAACAAACCAGGCAAAGGAGCAAAGTTTGAAAGTTTTTATATGAATTATAAACAGATATATGTCATTCTATTTTATTCCAAGCTTTAAAGTAATTAAGCTAAGAATGTGCAATTTAAAAACAGCAATTTTTACAAACTTTACTGTTGATTGAAAGTTTTTTCTATCAGGCTCTTCAGTTTTTTATGCATTTCTGATCATTGACCAAACATTTTGGATCAACCGACATATTTAATTTCTGAAGGCATGAATGGCTAAGTCTGCATTTTAGGTGTTTGACAAACCCTGACATCATTTCTCCATCGATACTCAAGTCACCATTTCTGATTGGCCCCAGAAAATTTGGGATTACCTGCCTGCAATTGTTATTTGCTCTTTTTTATCCAAGATTCAAGCCCTGCCCCCTGCCTTTAAATTTTTAATATGAAGATATGTTACTGGTATGGAGGAAACTTTGGATGGGTGCCATTTCAGTTCACTAGGAAAATCATACTACAAAATTAGAAATATCTAGCAATTTTAAAACTATACGCACTAAACATAGAGTTGGATGACTTATCACTGATCTTTTAGAGCCAGCAGGTCACAAATGGAAACTTTTTCATTTTTTCTTGTACACCCACAGGAGACAAGAAAAGTGGTCTTTGTAGACAGGTGCCTATAGTACGTGTTTCATTGAGAAACCATTTTTAAGGGAAATAAAAAATGTGGTTATTGTAGACAGGTGGTCTCTGTAGACAGGTGGTCACTAGAGCAGGTTTGACTGTATATTGCCTATCATTAAGTTGATGATAAATCAAATAAGTGAAAAATCAAGAAGATTATTCTTGTTAAATACCTGTCAGTGGCTTTACAAAAAAGGGGAAAATAGAAGAGAAGACAATATGAAGAAGGAAAAGGTTAAGTAGGATGTTAGTAAAACCACAACTCCAAAATGAATGAAACACACATGTATCCCACCATGTTTCCCCTTTGGCTACAAACTATTGATATCTACCTGTTCTATCTGAGATACTATCCTGCCACTCTTAGCCTCTTTGACATCGGCCGGATCTTTACCCATGATTGCACCAAACGAGTAGTTCTGGTCCGATATTTTCACCTGCACCAGTCAACATGCAAACAGACAGACAAACAGACAGACACACAGACACAAGAGGAAGTGAGATAGGATAGGATTATATCATGCAACTGCTCCAGATGGCATCAACGGGGGCGATTCAAATAAAAAGTACAAATAATATTAAGCAGAGTGTAGAAATACTAGAATGGCTGTGGTGGATCGAATCATGAATAAAAAAAGAAAAAAAAAAAGATACCGGTAGGACGAATTGAAACAGGTGTACATTGTGCATGAGACGGTATGAAACAGGTGTGACACTGTTGTAAAGACAACATGCTGGACTGATTTAAAGCATATATATATATATATATATATATATATATATATATATATATATATATATATATATATACGGTATGTACGAGTATAAACCAATATGATAATGAATACGTGATGCATGTACAAGAAAAATATGGAAATGGAGAAAACGGGGAAAAGACAAGCAGGAAGAATTGCATTTAATGTTAAAGATCTGGCAACAGTCTCTATCAAACCAACCAGCAATTATAGTAACCAAAAAAGGGGAAAAAAGGAAAAAAATTACAACAGCTTTAATAGTAGTAATGTGTTCAGACGCTTTGGGGGAAATAATAAGTATCTGTATCAACAGGTGCTCATGACAGGGATATTTGATGAAGAAGACGGAGGAGAAACAGGTGATCATCAATATGATAGCAAACATAGCATCCATGCCAGCCAGCAGAGGAAGGATGGATGGAAACAAGAGAACATAGAGGCTCAAAACATACAAGAAGTAAGAAAGCCCACAATGGAATAAATGGGGAAAAGGTCATTTACCTGAATAGATCTATGTTATTCATATCTCTTAGTTTATATCAGTGGATTGTACTGCGGTAAACTCTAAGCTTTTATATATCACTGGAAAGTCTGGAATCTCTAGTCTTGTTCATAAATGAACACCCATGGTACCATACCCCCTCACAAAAAAAATAATAATAATAATAACAATAATAATAAAGGTAAAAGAAAAAAGGGACTTCCACTTGTATTGTGGTTGTTCCTCAGTGTCAGAACTGGGCATTAAAAAAAGGAAAGATACAATATTTATCATCGCGAAAACAGCACAGCTATGATATGTAGGAGAGTAAAGTGGAGATTGGAGGGAAGAAAAATCAAGATTAGCAAGCATTTGAAGTCATCACAGATTGATAGACAACAGTACAGTTACAAACTTACAGAGCATCACATATGAAACAACAAACCAAAACATACATATCATGAAATGACAAGCAATTCTCCTTTCATGCACATGATGTGCATTCAACACAAACCCAAAACATTGGCAAAAAGATAAAATACAACCAGTAAGATGAAATCAAATTGAAGTGAGAGAAAACAAAGCAACTGAATTACATTTTCACAGCTTTTCACCAAGCATTTCTACACACAAGTAAACTATTGAGCTGCCAAAGCAAGTAACCAACAATGTACAGTGGATGTATCATGGCAATGTTACCTTTGGTATGAGCTGTCTGCGTTAGAATGAATCTGTTGTTATGCAATGGTTTGAAGACATGAATTAATAATAAAATGAATGTGGATAAATGTACTTAGGCAAACTCAATTCAGAAATGGAGAGAAAACAAACAGAGGTTCAAGCAAATTGCTATTTCATTTGTGTGCTAGAAGAGCCTCTTTCCCCCATTTGGTAGTTTAGCAAACATTGTAGTATAGGGAAAACAAGAAAATCTTGGTCTACATCTAGTTGTCCAAAGATTCCGCCTCTTGTTAGAAACAATTTCCTTGATATGGGTTTTCTTGCACATGTAACACTATCTACTCTTACCACTTTCCTATTAGAATACATCCAATGTTGCATGTTAAAATTATTACTGATAATATGCACTCAACATATTCAATGTCATTGAGTATGTATAACATGATTATCAACTACTTAAAAACATCAACCAAACGCAATTCAATAGCCTTGAGCGTCACCGATTGAATTGTAATTTTTGTAGTATTCCCATGTATTATGTAATCAGAACATGATTTATTTGGGATATATAATAGGATATTGAAACTGCCCTTGACTTGAATGTCGAAAAATAGTTATGATTGTGTTGTTTATTAAAGTGTTAAGTACTGGAGATAGGTATGCTAGGATCAGATTTAAGAATTGTATCAGTAATCAATATCTATCATTCTGTCTGCCTTAACTGCATTTAATTATATAGTATTCCCATGTTTGTTTCTGGGAATAATATGCCAATATGGTCATCTATCTCCCTCAAAGCTCTACTAAAAATGTCATTGTGGATGGACTAGCATGAGCGCACCTGTAAGAAGACCACTGCTGGAATGCTCCCCAGGGAGAGGAAAATGTGCACTTTAGTGTGCAGAATAGTAATTGAATCCAGTGACCAGGGTAATAATAATACTGTAAGCTCTTCGGTCAGTTAATGGAAATGTGCTATACAAGAAACCTGTATTATTACTATTCCTATTATTGTTAAAGGTACTATGTCCCATTTGCAGGCCCCAAAAAATGAAAATGTTAAATTCCAATGGCATTTGAAAGACAATACTAATTTAGAACTTCCCTAAAAAAAGGGGGGCTTGAAAATGTCTTTAAGTGGGAAAATAACGACTATTAGTTGTCGAATCGACTTAGGAGCTATAGAGCCAGTAAGTAATAGTCTGATTTTCAGACCATTGTACCGAATGGTCGTACGTTTTATGCTGCGCAAAGATTCAATCAGTTTAATTTTGGCCATTACAAGAAGTGGGTTATTGATGTAGACAAATGCTCATGTACCCTTTACAGCTCATTTTATGTATGTTATTACCAAAGATGAAAAAGCCAGTCAGTCACTCAATAGTGTCTGACAGTGAAGTCTAGCAAGTAAATGGTTTCCTTGCATAATTTGAATATTAGGACACTGCTAATGTTTAAATTTCACAGATAGGACATACATGACATATTCATAATTCCTGCAAAGTTCTACAGAATTTGATGTTGGCTGCAAAAGGGACATAGTATCTTTAAAGCCCAAGTCCACTCCAAAAATAACTTACTTTCAATAGAACCAGAAAAATCAGACAAACCAATCAAAAAAAGTTTGAGCAAAATCGGATAACTAATAAGAAAGTTATGAATTTTTAATGACATGAAAAACTTTGAAAATCACTAGACAAATTGGCAACTCACTCATGAGTCTGTGACGTATGGTCCTCACTATCCACTAATTATTTTCTTTATATTGATAATATAAATTTCCTATTTTCACCCTAAGAATCTTATTTCTTCACACCAGCATCCAAGTTAGATTGTTAGTAATATGTTTTTGTGTGGATGCACAAATAAAGAGTAATTTTGTCCAGTTAAATCATGAAAAATTGAATTTTGATAAACTATTTATATAAAAATCAATAATTATGAAATACAATATTCAGAAAATAGTATCAATTCTTCAAAATTCATAAAAGTTTTTGGAAATGTCATGCATGCAATATGATACAAATCATATAACCTGGGCAAAGGCATGGGAAATCAAGTTTTGGGGATAAAAGGAAATTAATGGGATTAAACTATATAAAGCAATTGATAAGTTGTGAGGACATGACGTCACAAACTGATAACCATCTTGGCAATTTGTGTTGTGATTCTCATTGTTCCATAGTTTTACATACTTTTTCAAAAATTCATAACTTTCTTATTAGTTATCAGATTTTGCTCAAACTTTTTTTGATTGGTTTGTCTGATTTTTCTGCTTTTATTGAAAGTAATTTATTTTTGGAGTGGACTTGCCCTTTAAAGCATTTCATAAAAACAAAATAATTGCTTACAAAGAGGCAAGTTGATTTTAGCAATGTGTCAAAGAGAATCAATGATATCAGTTGTAATGAAAACTGTCCTAATCCAAACTAATAGAAATTAAAATCATGAAGCAAATAAGGTTTCATGAATTGCCCATAACCAAATGAAAGTTATACCAATAAACCAAAATGAAATGGTAGCTAAATAATAACAGTGTACCCCCAAATAATGAAAGTCAATAACAACATGAATAAATTAGTAATTCACATTGTTACCAAAAGCTAATCTTGAGTTCTGAGGATGAAACTATTTCCGGACAAACTCATAAAATCTGAATTGTTTATTATGCTATAGATTCAGTACTGTGTAAACAAACTAACAGAAACTTGTTGGAAATTATACACATTGAAAGTCTGTCTCATGCCAAAAACACTACCATTAAGACTAGTTTTATTCTATCAATTTTCTTTCCGCTAAAACACAATTTCTCAGAAAATTGTTTGACAGTATCATTCAATTTTAGTATGCTATAATCTACATGTATCTATCCCTTCCAGAACTAAAGATTAGCTTTACAAACAAATACAAACTTTCCAAACTCAATGATCAAAGAATTAACTAAAATTCTTGAGATAGAACAGTACTGAAAAAAAACCCACAGCTGAGTTCTTTGAATTCATAAGTCTAATCTAATCAAAGGAGGGTTTTTGTTGGGTTTTTTTTTCTTCAATGCTTTCATCTGACTTTTTCAGAATAATGTCAAGGTTTCTCTCAAAATGTGATTTTATTACAAGTATTCAAATTGCCTCCACATTTTGTGCCCCCGCTAAAAAAAAAAGAGTCTGTTTATTTAGAGACAAAGTAGAGAAAATAGAGTAGCAGTGGAGACTTCCCGTTGATAGTATCTGCTTGATCAAATAGGTCAGTCAAGAGCTGAATGCATAGTCATTTTTCAAACATGTTTTTTGATATCTCAGTTTACAAGTCAATTCATGTCGATGAAACCATACTGTTACAACCGTTACATTCTCTACATCATGTTAACCATCTATGTGCATTCATCACAGTATGAGTGAAGGAACAACTGAAGGATTACATTACCTGTTCTCTTTCATTCTTCTTCTTATTCAGTTCCTCTACAGCCAGCTCATGCTCCATCTGAAACTGATCACGTTTCTTTAGTACAGTCTGTGGAGTTGAAGATCAGGGGGTCAAATTGAATATTGTCTCCAACTAATTTTACTTTCCTATCGTTTGAATTGTAGTTATTATTTTCAAGGCTCCAATATCATCCAAATAAACCTCCCCTTTTTAAGAGCCTACTTATAAACTTCCATGGGAGGTGCTTGCCAAAGATGTTGACAAAATCAATGGTAAAAGACAAAGAGTGTTACGACTAACTAGGAAAATGCACCTCCCCAGCCATAATAATTATCCCTTAGCCCTATTCACTAGCTATCGTTTACCTTGGGTTTGGTAAGTTGGAGCACATACCAACAATATAACAACATACAATACCAACTCAGCTGCATGCCTGGCCTGGTAAGAATATCAAAATTAGGGATAAGATGGAAGTTGAGGGCCTGATCCTTTACATTATTAATAAGCTATGGTTTTAGATGACACTGGTTTTCATTAATGTTTAGAATATTAAGAACAGGTCTCACCTTTATAGATTCTGTGTAGAGGCTGTATTCTTTGACAAAAGGCAAAAAGTCTGTTTCTTGGTATGTATTCTGTGAAGAAAAACATGAAATACAATGATACACATTGAAAGGCATCTTCATTAATCATACATAGATATAAAATGCTTTAAGTGATGACCAATGGATTGTGAAAAGTTGTTGAACCAAATAACTAAAGGAATCTCCTTCAAATATGTCAGGATATTGCAAAGGTTATTGCACATTTTTTGAAGGGGGGAGGGGATGAATTTGTTTAGGGTTATAATATTCATTCAAAATTAATGATCATTCAGTACATTCACCTAGCAATTTGCATGATATTGCCTACTGTAAAAGTCCTATGCACTTGCCAAAAGAATGTGATCTAAATATAGCACGTAACTTTTAGGAGAAGTTGGGTCTATTATTAAAGCGACTGAACTTACTTGATCCTCTACTGACTGGGTACAGGTCTCAACACAGTCAGCCATCTTGCTGAGTGGAGTGGTTAGCTCATTCTCTGAGTTACTCCATAGTCTGAAAGCAGGGCTGTATGTCTTCAATTCACCAACATAATCTAACATCAAGATTGACAGGATACACTTTCACTTTCAATATGGTATAGTAGTTCATTCATTTCACTCTCAATTGCTAGGTAGATGGCTAGATGCTACAACTGTACTAACAATGCAATGGTGCATATGCTCTAGACAATGCACTTTGTCTAGAGTTGTCTCTCTTGATCCAAAGGTATAACAGGTCCCTGAAATCTATTCCCTGAAAAGCACAGTGTGTTGATAACAGCTGATAGAACTCCACAGATACAGACGGTTGTTTCCCAACTCTCAATTTCCCAATCTTTCGGGTAAAAAAACAAATTTCCGGCCCGGCTTTGGGACTGAATCTCAGGAGCACAAACGGTCGCCATTTTTTCATCCCTACGCTGAGCGAAGGCGCATGCGCAGTCACTCCTCGCATGTCACTTGCTTCAAAGAAATTTACGAGAGCTCGCGCTCGAGCGGCAGTAACTCGGATTAGTTGGGATTAGTTGGGAAAACATTCTGCAGTGTCGGCGCTAAGGATGGGTTCAAAAGGAATATATCAAGATTCTTCTCCTTTCTATCATCTCCCTGGTCTCTTATACATGAACCATATTCCAATGAAGTAACACACAAGATCCAAATCTAATCTAATCCGCTAATTTATAGAGTGCTTTAATCAAGGTACCTAATCAATGGCTCTGAAAAATACAGTCCTTGATCCACTTGGACATTCTATGCAACCAATATGCCCCTTTTCACAAGTGTAAATCGATAAACAAAGTACTTTATTTCTATAGTGCACATACACCCATTACACCGACATAAATACTTTTGCTTAGTACAGACCTCTTTATTCACATTATATGTGCTATAGGGAACATACTACACACCTTTGGATTCCTGTAATAATCTGAGTGATATCCTTTCAATAGATCCTAGTTTCTCTCCTAGCATCTGAACATACTCTCCCATCACAGTGAATTCTGGACTTCTATTCCTGAGTAAAGCAGCAGTGGTAGTTGTCCGCAGGGATGATCCCATACGACTCATTAGGGACATTGACTGCCTCCGATGAGCTGTTAGCTCCTGTGGGTCAGGTGACAAACAGACTTTATGTTAATAATGATAACATACAAGGCTTGTTAGCTAAGACACCAAATCCACTTGAAATCAAAAGCCCCAAAGTAGAAATCACATGAAGCACTTACCGGTATACTTAAAAGTTTAACATGAGTAGCGTATGACTTTTTATTTTAAAGAGAAGGGAAATAATATATAGGCCAAATCAAACAGATAGATAAGCTTTAGATTATTTGTTAACACTTCAAAACTGATATAAGCGCTTTTTGCTTTTGCTCTAAATCCTAAGGATGGGCTTGAGGATTTTGGTGTATTATGTAGTGCAAACCCTCACTTTTCTGAAAAATGAGTTACCTGAATTAGCATGATGATAACTCTCTCTACTAAAATGAGTGTAAAAACTCCATATTCTAATTCACACAATCGGTTGGTCAAACAACAGAGGCAACAGAATGACACATTTGTGAGTAAGCACAAAATGGCAAAGACTTTAAGCTTACATGTAGGGCTTTAAAAATCCTTACAATCAACATATATGTACAGGTATATTTAGTCAAACTTATGGATATCTCTATCTCAAGATCCCTACTAAAAAATTTTTACAATACTACTTCGAAAAAAATCAATCAAAGAATGTGCTATGTTTAAAACAATTTTTTCCTCAAAATATCCTTGTAAACTCAGTGGCCCAGTAATGGTTCAACAGGTAGAGAGACTCCTTCTTAAAACTTCCATTATAGGCTTCAAAAATAAGAGGTGAAAATTAGTGACACTGACCACTCTAAAATGGGATACGTTTTCACTATATTTCTGTATTCTCCTGTCCAATTTTTACAACCAAGTACTTCAAGACATTTACCATTACTGAATATACATTGCAATTTACACCTACATCTATAGGCATTTACATGAGTTTAATAAGAATAGCTTTCTCATACTTTCAAGCGAAGTTGGCTGTTATTTCTATCTTCTTCAGAATTTATATCTATAGGCATATGGGATGGGGTACATTTATTGTGGAAAGCTTTTATCAGGCAAACTAAGACAAGAATATCATACATACATGTATAAATGCAGGTGTTTAAGAATGAACAAAACTCCTCTATCATAGATACAACAATTCTTTTTAATGCATACAATTTCAAAACTAAAGTCAAATGATAATACTTTACCACATGATTTTCATGCAAGCAAATCTCAGGGGAAACTGAAATCAACCAGAAAGCCACAGGAAACTGAAGCAGTGACATTTATGAGAAAATTGGAACAACAATAAGAGTTTACCCATGCCTTGGCTGTAACGAAAATTTGAAGATTCTCATTGAAGGATAGGACTGGATGCTCTGAGATTCGTTCTAAGAACTTGTGGAGTGCTTTTCGTCTTGCCTCAAGGAACTCTGGGGCAAACCGGTCTAACCGCATGCTCTGCTTCTCAGGGAGAGGCTGTTGTAAGAAAAGACAGATAGAGAGGAGAACAAGTTAGAGCGAGGAGGTCAATCAAAAGCTTTGAAAAACATTTCAATCATATCAAACATTAACATTGAGAACAAGAAGACAGAATGAAGTCTACTTTCTCACGATTAATCTGTCGGGGGATAGCCACTCTTCATATCAGTCAGGTCTGGGCATTGAATTTTCCTTTTCTTTTCTTTTTTCAATCCATATGACACAGTGATACATGTAGTCATGTAGTAACCAATAGAACACTTCTTGTTAACAATGAATAAAATAAGACTTTTCTGCCTATTAATTCAGTCATAAGATTCTTCTGTTTTGTTGCATAGAATCTATCTATGCATCATATCCATCTTCAAGCTTTTTTTTCTTTCATACAGGATCAAAATAAAAATCATATTATAATACTGATTGAGACTTCACATGTACAACTGTATGCTAAATAAAAAGACTATGGGGTGGGCATGTTACTGTCTCCACTTGACATGTACAATCAAATACACAGGGGCTCAAGGCACGTTGACTCTGAAGCGGATGAAGTACAGTGGAACCTCGTAATAAAGAACACTGATATAACAAACTGTCATTACAACAAGTGAATTTATAATCAGGGTCTACTGTAATCCATGTAAACATGAAGACTCATTCAGACATGATGCAATAACCATGGTAACCATGTAAACAAATGGCAACTGTGCGCAAGAAAGGTCCTATGCGTATTCACTTAGCTCTGTGTTATAAGGAACAGAAATGTGAAGCATATAACACTTGCCGCGGTTTACTGCTGCATACATGTTATGTATCTGAACCAGGCTTTGATGACTGTATCTCCATAACCTGAAAGCTACAGGGTTATTCTATGAGGTTGGGGCACAAAACATGATGATGTCCATGTAACGTTGGTATGACATCTTCTACTACACATGGAAGATGAAATCATCTGTTGAAGATTTTTAAGCAATGAATATATATATATAGTAGGGTCCTGTCAGAATCATTCCTGTATTAGCTGCTTCTCTTCAAAATATCTGCTTAAGATGCATTTCTATTTTTACCAGCATTACAAGGACATCACAATTATAAAACATTACATAAACATTAAGTCTATAATATTGATTTACCATGTAGAGTACTTCTTAACATAGTTGGCTATGCTTGTTTGAGCAAACATTGTTATGGTTGATAGGAGACATATATTCTCACTGCTGGTATGTCACAAAAGTTGCCCAACCCCACGGAATGACCTCACAGAATGACCCTACAGTAATGCAATGTTTAGATTATGGAAAGATGTCTTACTGGTACTAGATGTGTTGGTTGGACCTCTGCAAGCTTCTGCCTCAGCCAAAGGAAATCTTGATATCTCCGTCTTACACTGTATTCTGGATTGTCAAATGAACTCCTTGTTGTCTGGGTGTAAGACAAGATAAAAAAAAAAAAATCGGTTTCAGTTACAAATTACGTAATATACATGTATTCTCCAACTTGTTATCATATGACAATGCTGTACAAGTACAGATAATCAACTCAATGAAACACAAATTGAAAAGAAGTCATTAACAGGGTTGATTGTATGGCACATGGTTTGGTGACATTTGCCCTGCAGTCGATTTCTGTTACTCCTTACTTCAACCCTGGACCCGACATGATACCTATCCCTATCCCTACAAATATCACTCTGGACAACCTCCGATTAAAGTTATTAAAGTCATAACCCTGCATATTCTTAGAAAGTAGATAATGTGTAAAAATCTCCTAAAACTTAGCTCACCTTCGTTGTAACTCTGTAGCTGACAAATGATTCCATTTTGCCAGTGTGCCTCATTGGGTCATCGACCTTTATAAAGAGATCTCTTGTGTCGTCGTCATCTTCAAAGTTGTATGAACCAATCAGAGCCTTGGTGGAGGCTATGGTATCACCACCTGGTGAGGCTAAGATCGTCTGAAGGAAAGAAAACAAGGAAAGAGGTTTTAAATCAACTTCAATGGCAAATCTAACCTTTGATTGAATTGAATTTCTTTATTGTCATGCACAAATAAAAGGAAGGCATAACAATCATTTTACGACTCACATTTGTATAAAATATAACAATACATTAACATATCATTAACAAATAACTACAAATAACATAAATAACATAACAATGTAATATAATTTAATCTCTCTGTTGAGAGCCAGAGGAATGCCAACCCGTATTATTGGTACTCCCCTGGCTCCCAACAGACAATACTTACTTAAATATATTCTAGAAAATGTACATGACAACAATCAATGACATATAAATAGAGCATATCACAGCCAAGATCTAAAATAAATTATTTATCAATTATTAAAAATTTGAGATAAAAACTGTATATTTTGGCTAGCAGACAAAAGGTACTACCGTATGTCCCATTTGCAGGCCCCAAAAAATGAAAAGGTTTAATTCAAACGGCATTTGAAAGATAATACTAATTTAGAACTTCTCTCAAAACAAAAGGGCTTGAAAATGTCTTTTTGTGGGAAAATAACGGCCGTTAGTTGTCGAATCGAATTTAGCGAGTGCACTTGTTTAATTAAATAGTCTGATTTTCAGACCCTTGTACCGAATGGTCGTACGTTTTGGGCTGCGGAAAGATTCAATCAGTTTAATTTTGGCCATTACAAGAAGTGGGTTATTGATGTAGACAAATGCTCATGAAACCGTAACAGCTCATTTCATATATGTTATTACCAACGAAAAATGAATTCAGCCATTCACTCAATAGTGTCTGACAGTGAAGTCTAGAAAGTAAACAGATTTCCTTGCATAACTTGAATACTAGGACACTGCCAACCTTTAAATTTCACAGATAGGACGTGACATATTCATAATTCCTGCAAAGTTCTACAGAATTTGATGTTGGCTGCAAAAGGGATACACTACCTTTGAAGCAAGTTGCTCTGAAAGAAAACAGAAAATCAGAGAAGCATGGGGCCGTTTCTTGAAACAATCGTAAGCCAATTTCTTAGACATCCCGTAGAAACGCATGGAGTTCTCTGAATTTAACTAACTCCCTGCATGCGTGCCTTTTTACACTAATCGCCATTATCGTTAATCAAGTATCAAATTGGCAACACGGAAACATTTTCATGTGTATTTTCTTTTCAGGCAGAACCTACATTCCAAACTCTCGTAATAGGTCAGCGATTTAGTAATGTAAATCACATTGTTACCGTTAGCTCATTATCATTAGGAACACATAGAAGGTAAGCAAATTGCTGTCCCTCCGGTATCAAATATTTAATTTTTGGTTGAATTCTTGAAGGGAAATCCAACCCAAATAGACAACTAATCTAAAAGAAAGCAAAAAATTAGAGAAACAAACTGATGAAATTTCAATTAAATCTGACTAAATATAAGAAAGTTATTTTTGAAAGTTGTAAAAATCACTATACGTACGTATGGGCACTTCAAGTTGGCTGAAGCGATAATGTCAATGTGATGTAGTGCCGGACTACTTTCCCATCTGTTCCAACATATAAAATGACTAAAATTTAAATTTTTCCAAAATTAATGGCTCAGGAGGGTTTATTCTTTTTGGAGGACCTTTAATACATGTAATAATATAATCTATAACATATTTTGAGTAGTGCCCCAAGGGAGAAGGAACTTATGAGAAAAACAGAAATTAATGATATTTTTGTACACGGCAAATGGGAGAGTAGTCCTTGTGCTACGTCACAATCAACTGACCAAACTACCAATTTGGGATTCGCATACCGGTAGACTTAGTGATCTCATATTTCAAATATTCGTAACTTCCTAATTACTATCGGTCCGATTCATTCCAAACTTTTGCCATTCTATTTCTGTTATTTTTCTGCTTTCATACAAAACTTAATACAAGGGTTGGATTGGAAACAATGTTTAAATCGCTGTTTTGACCAAAACACTTTTAGATTTCCGAGATGATGCCCCTTTGGAAATATGGAGATAAACCTGCTCTTTCATATGACACCTCATTTATTGAGTATCACCTTCAGCAGGATCACAAAGAATAAAGGTTTGAATTTCGATTTGGTAATAAAAACATTGACCAATTTTGCATGATCGCGCAATGCACATAGACTGCATAGGGCTGCGTGCAATCTCTATGACTAACTAGTCTATGCCTATGGCCTATGGGAAGGATTTTAGCACACAACATCGGGTGCACGATCAGACACCCTACATGTAGAGATAAGTTGCTGACTACCGTTAATCAAGTCCATTCATTTACGTGCAGTTGTCCAAAAGAAGACATAGATGGAGTTAACCAGTATTTGCCAAGCTACACTCCCTTTAAGTTACTCGTATTCGTAAGTGTAATGTACACGTAGGCCTACTATAGTGCTAGACTATAGATAGTGTAACCCGCGTCTAGCGTCTTAACCGATAACGTTAGACATGTTGTTATTATTGTGATGCGAGAGATTCAGAGAAATTAGTCATATTGTCAGCATTATCCTGATTATCAGACAAAGAACAATACAGAGATGGGTAAACAAAAAACGTTAATTGCTATACCGATATAATCTCCTCCTCTTCATCATCCATTGCAGCAGCTAAAGGGTGAACATCTTTTCCGTTTTCCGCCCCATTCTCATGATTCTCTACGGTGATGACATTGGTGGGTGTTTCTAAAATTTCTGCCATGTTGGAAAGATGTCGTAGCCGATTTACAGAGTCAAAATTGATGGCGTGTTTTTTATTATTTAATATTTAACTATACTTTCTAACCCATTTTATTTTATATTTCCTGTTTAACATATTATATCATGTTGAAATTATATTTTTTAAATACTGAATATAAAATAAACGAAGCAATATTTTTACATCATATGAATCAAGCTTGCGCACGTAAACAGACAAAGTGCAGTGTCGTCTGCTAGATCATTTATTTTTTGTTTACCTGCACGCGTGGGGGTGGGGCAGCTCATAATATTTTAATACAAAATATGTACTGACATCAACTAACTAAAGTTGGTTGCATGAGTGGAACCCCCCCCCCCAACACGCACACACACACACACATAAGGGAGGACTTACAATATCAGAAGAGAAAAGAAAGTAGTAATTGGATTAAAAAGAGTGGAGGAAGGAAAAGAGAGGAGAGCCATTATGATTGCAAGAATTTTAAAAGTATCAGCTCAAGGGGAGTGGAGTACGTTGCAAAAGTGTATCTGCCACTGAAGTCTACAAGATCAGGCGCGGATCCGACATGTGCCTCGCCTATGATTTATTATCAAGAAAAATGGGGGCGGGGTTTGCAGAATTTTTATTTATCTATTTGTTTTACTTTTTTAATGGGGGGCTTGAGCCCTCAAGCTCCTCTATAGAACCACTACTGCACCTTTCACCTTTTTTTTTTTTATTTTGTGCCTCCATGACAGTTTAATTTCGCCTCCAGTTAAAGCCCCAAATTCGCCAAAAATTTGATGACAAAATTTCACTTAAATTTTATCATAATGTGAAAGAGGATGCCATTTAAGACACACTTCTGCAAAGATTTCCCCCAAAAAAATGTGTTTGAAGACAAATATTGATAAAAGAATACATAATTTGGGTTTACTGTTGTAAAACCTAAATTTTGTATTATTTCATCAATATTCGACTTCAAACACATTTGTTTTGAAAATTCTTGCAGAAATGTGTTTTTACTGACATCCTTTTTCACATTATCATACAATTTAAGTTAAATTTTACCATCAAATTGTTGGGGCTCCCAATACTCTAGAGGGGCTTTAAGTTTTACATTCGCATCCAGTGGCGTGCGCAGGATTTTTTCAAGGGGTGTGTTTTAAAATTTGAAAATCGGGCCGACCGATATTTCGCTCAGTGGGGAGTGGGGGTGGGGGTAGTGAACACTAATTTTTTTCCCGGAAATTTGAAAATCGCGCCGACAGATATTTCGTTCAGTGGGGGGTGTGGAGCACTTTTTTACTTTTTTTGTTTGCACCCTTTAGCAAAAATAAAAAGAATTATTATTATTATATTTTTTTTTTTTTGGTTTACACTAACAAAAAAAGTTGAGGGGGTTTAACCCCCTGCGTACGCGCCTGTTCGCACCTGACGCCAGTTAGTGTTTGACCTTAACCCCCAACGATAGTCGATCTATAGGCTCCACGTAAAATACTTAATTGTCAATAGGAAAGTCTCCCCCACTTGCTATAAACAAGCTATGTTGGTTTTTTTTCGGTTAGTTTATTGTCATTATCTGATTATCCATCCCTCCCCCGAGGCTGTCAATATGGCACTGATTTTTTTTTTTTTTTATTAATAATTTTGCATCCTTTCATGTATTCCACTTTTGACCACTTTCGATTTTGAATACCTCTCTTTGTCGCACCATCTCCTTAATGACATGGTTTTTCCTGCTCCTTTTTCATTTTAAAATGACTTTTCCTTGACAAAATTGGACGTATTTAGCATAGACGGACACCCCTAATGACAGGCACTTGCTTTATCACTGTTTTTAGAATTGGGAAAACAAGTAGTTCGGTTGACACAGTGGCTCAATGCCACGTTTCCTTCTCTGTTTCAAGGCTGAGAGTGGGGAGATGAAGGGGTAAATAGGTCTAAATGATTCCTTGTATCGCACCCCTTCTCTCTCTCTCTCTCTCTCTCTCTATTTCTCTCTCTCTCTCTCTCTCTCTCTCTATCTTTCTCTCTCCCTTAAGAGCATTGAACCCCAACCCCCTCCGAAAGAAAAAAAAAATGAGTAAAGGGTATACAACACACTGCTTGGACAGCAGAGTGCCCACGAATGCAATGTCACAGAATACAAAACTTGTAAGAGTTTCTTGTTTGGTCTTCACGCTCCCTCGCATCTATAGATCAGGGAAATGTAATATAAGAATTACAAAAGTGCAAAACTACAATTCTCTGGTGCAATGAATTACACAGACAAAGATGTTATTGGCATTTTTCAGGATCTACAAAAGGGTCTAAAAGATTGGCGAAATGTTGATTTAACGCTGTCTGTAACCCCATTGTGGGGAAACAGAAAAGGTGTGAATATAATGATCAAACTTTGACTTGCCTTTGTAAAGGAAATATATATATATATATATCTTAGATGGAAAGCTTCAAACTAGAGATTTCCTATATACAAAGAGCGTTGCTGGAATGCAAAATATTTATACAAGTCATGTACTACAACATACAATCCCTCGCAGACCCTTCTCCATTATGTCACTGAGCTTACTCGAATGGCGACTCACCCCCATCCCCCCCAAATCTTGACAAGAAATCGACGCCCCTATTTCGATTCGTTACTTGGTTCCTCATGATCAGGTACAGAAATCAATTAGAAACGGACATAGAGATCCGGGATACAAAAAGCTCGATTACAACACATAATACGCGGCTTATTCGCTTGACTGCATTATACCTTCAAGCAAAACTTACAGATGTAAATCAAGATAGCTCTGAAAAACTGTACCATGGTATTTTTAGGTCGACGCTTTTTCAAATTTTCGTCATCGGAAAATAACAAATTTCTGAGATCAATTATCTGATTTCCTGGGCACACATGCATTTCTATTATGTACCTTTGTGTAGATATTTCGTAACGTTTACTTTGCAATCCATCATTCAAGTTTTTATTTTATTAACTTTATTTTTTGGGGGGTGGAGGGGGGGGGGTGGTATCTTTAGCAAAGTCATAAATGATATTGTAACCAAAATGTACTATCTGAACCTCCATCTATGAAATGATGCCAGGAACATGCCATGAAACGATCCGACCCAAGACATACATGGTACGATACCTTGTAAACATTAACTAGGGACGGATCAGTGGCGGATCCACTCTCTAAGAGAGAGAAGTTTGAAATCTCATTTCGTTTTGAAATCAAAGCTCAGAATATAGTGACATCCACTCAAAAATGAATAGTGATTTAACTCTGTATTGAGAGTGGATTTCCACGCGAAAACGAAGCGCTTCCTTATAAGGATTCGTAAAAGAGTGGATGATAGAAATCGTTAACAGAGGATGGGGTTAACTCGTTAAAGTCTGAAAAATGACAAGCAAAAAAGAAGGGGGCACATTTTTTCTCCATAATCTCGATACGTACGCCAGAATTGGTTTGGCTGGGGCACGTGTTACCCTCTTTGACCCATATGGATCCGCCACAAAAAACGTTATGACTACTTCTTCTTCTACTTCTTCTACTTTTACCTCTTCTTTTTCTTAATCTGTTCTTTCATTTCTTCTTTTTCTTTTTCTTTCTTTCTTTCTTTCTTTCTTTCTTTTTCTCTTTCCTCTTACTTCTTCTTCCTCACCCCTCTCTCTCTCTCTCTCTCTCTCTCTCTCTCTTTCTTTCTCTTTTCACGTATCGTCATTTCGCTATCCGTGCATCTCTCCTATGATCATGCCTATGTATGTCATCTTTTCACCCCAATCATTTTAGAACTCCTACGAGTCCTACCTCGGCCGATGTATAATTGCATTCCCTGGCATTCACCTCCTACACACATTATATGGCTGTTAGTATCATCATGAATTACGTAGATGTTTAATCATTTCGATTGCGTGAGAAAGGTTAGATGTAGCTTGTGTACATGCTGCGAGATACTAGTGCCCCCATTGAAATAAAAGAAAGGAAAATAAATCTAAATACCATTGTGATGTGTCCTTGTTTTTCATTATTTCTATCTTCTTGCGACTGACCAGGGAGGTATTTCCGTCTACCTTTTCACCACATCCCCCATCCCATCGTGTGCTAAAAGAGGGGGAAACGTAAAGGGGAGGATAAATGAATCGAACATAAATAAAGAAAAAATGGATCCCATCTCACAACCTCGGTCTGATCGGTGTCCTTGTTAATTTGTATTTCATGCACCTTGTAAGGCTGGTGCCCCCAAATGATGCCTCGGACTGATCGTTGTCCTTGTTAATTTGTATTTCATGCACCTTGTAAGACTGGTGCCCCCAAATGATGCCAGTATCCCGTCAATGGCTGAACTAATGGTGACGTCACTGGGTTCCTGATTGGTAAGTGAGATAGTCGGAGAAACAAAAGAGAGAGTGTGGGGGGTAGAGAGAGAAGGGCCTGAAGAGACGGATAGGGATGAGGGAGAGGGAGAGCGGAGGGAGAGAGTGTGTGACATAGAGAAAGGGAGAGAGAGAGAGAGAGAGGGGGGCAGGCGCGTAGCCAGGGGGCGGTGGGGGCGACCAACCGCCGGCCAAAAGAGAGAGAGAGAGAGAGAGAGAGAGAGAGAAGAGAAAAAAAAGGAGAGGAAGTAGGAACAAAAAGGAGCAGAAAAAGACAAGAGTCGAGAACGGTACAACGAATCGTCTTCTTTCTCTAATAATAAATTTAATGAAACGTCAAAGCTTTCGCGCGGGAGGGGGGAAACTGAATTCAGACAAGGATTAAGAGTCGAGAACGGTACAACGAACGAACGGTACAACGAACGTATCAGTTATAAATATATTTGTATTTTAACGTATCAGTATATAATATATTTGTATTTTAAAGTATTTTAACGTATTTTAACGTATCAGTTATAAATATATTTGTATTTTTATAGTTATTTAAGAGTGTACATTCAATTGCTAAACTAGTTTACATGCATTCATTTTGCATATTATCCAGTAATTTACTATCCTGTAATTTTTTATTTTTTTTTGGTAAATATGTATATAACAATTTTGGTATCCCTACTGTCTTTTTCCCTAATACGTTTTCTTGAACAGAAAAGCAAAGCAAAACAAAACAAACAAACCATTCATTCGTTACGAGGATACCAAATATTTGAAAATATGTTTATACATGTTCATGATGTTCTTACTTATTCTTTGTTGCTATTAAGAGTTTATGTTCATGATTTTGTGATTATTATTATCATATCTTTTTTTTTAAACAATTTGTATTATTATGTTTAACAGGGCCTCATGGAAGACCACCATTATTGATGATAATGAGTCACCCTGTCTAAATATTAGGAATAAATAAATAAATAAATAAACGAACCGTCATCTTTCTTTTGTAATTTTATGAAACGTCAAAGCTCCCGCGCTTCGCGCGGGATCCCTCCCTTCACCCACCCCTAAGGGAGCGCGCAATCTGTAAGTGATTTACGCTTCGCGTGCTCACTGCCATTGTCTGCCGCCGCCCCCCCTAAAATTAAATTCTAGCTACGCCCTTGGAGAGAGGTAGGGAGAGGGGATGAGGAGAGATGGAGAGGGAGGGAGGGTGAGGAAGGGGAGAAAGCGAGAAAGGGAGAGAGTGTGTGACATAGAGAAAGGGAGAGACAGAGAGACAGAGAGAGACGGAGGAGAGAGAGATAGAGATGGTAGAGGAGGAGAGGGAGGGGGAGAGAGAGAGATAAGGAGAGAGGGAGAGGTAGAGGGATGAGGAGAAATAGGGAGGGAGGGAGGGGAAAATGAGAGGGGAGAGAGAGGGGGAGAGGGAAGGAGAGAGAGAGAGAGGGGGAGGGGGAGAGGGAGGGAGGGAAGCAGTAAGGGAAGAGATAAGAAGAGAGATAGGGAGAGGGGTTAGGAGAGAATTTAGGGAGGGAGGGAGCTAGGGAGAAAGAGAGAGAGGGGGGCAGGGGTGAGGGGGGCAGGAGGAATGCCATACAGAGAGAATGAGTTCATGTTTACCTTTGAATCCAATACCTGTCTTCAATGTCTCGTTTCATTGAGAGTTCCTTGATAAGGACACCATCAATAGAAGGCTAGGGTTGAGAGAAGTGATACGCTCGAATCACATCAGATCAAAGGCTCACAATCATAGGCGCACCTATATAGGGGCAGTCAAAAGGGGATACCCCCATAGATCCGAAATAGAAGGGAAAAACATGTAGTTAAAATGATTATAAACAAATGCTAAAAGTGGAATATAGCTGGCTGTCAGATTAACAATAAACACACAATATTACAACCCCCCCCCCCCAAGTCTGAAGGAGGAATCTTCTATTGTACGCAGTTCCTGGTCTGTCCTCCCCTCCCCTTTCATACGAAATTCCTGGCTACGCCATTGCTTCCAAGGTTTGTACTTGTATATAATGTATATCTGCAGTCAGTTCATTGTAAGTTGTATTCCGACAGTCTATATAACCAAGAAGTTATTACTATTAGGCTGACTAACCAGTCTCTATAAAAATGCTTCATGTAACAGCAACCGACTTCTCAAACCGAATTACACAACTTAAGAAGTAATATCATTGAGTTTGTTTTGAAATTGATACTAAGCGTGCCGCTAAAAACTGGGTATTATCACACCAGTAGAAAATAGATCGAAAATTGCATCTGATCTTTGCCATATTATCATATCCTCCAAAAGTTATGGGTGAAACACCTGGGGACATTTTTATAAGATTGAAATCCGTGATTTCATGGCGGAGTTTTATTTAGTTTAGCCGATTCCCCGCGCAGCAAACTTGGAACGCATGAGTGACATGTGATGCAAACAGCGGCATTGTAGACAGCAGAGGTTGAAAGAGGATTCGGATATAGAAGCTTGGAACTTGGTCTTTATCGTTATTCAAACTCTTCTCCTGAAGGTTTTTATGAAAGGGCATTGACGATTCCATACAGGCCTATATCCTGTTTTTAGAGCAAAAATACAAACTCTGTTGCTAGAAATATATAGAGCATTAATTGTAAGTAGATCAGGGCTTGGTGTGAGCTTACATCCCCCGTATATAGGCCTACCCATTTAGCGAATGTTTATCTCATAGCTATGGATTGTCTTCCGTATGTCAAGAGACAACCTTGAGAAGTATGACGTCAAAATAATTGCTGCTATCATTGCTGCTCATCAAGAGACATTATGACGGTGACTTCCTATCTCTTACAAGAGGATCGTGGTAGGCCTAGTTCAGTGGTGAGTACATCTCGTTTATGTAGTGCTTACATTATCTCAAAAACATAAATGGTTAGATTAGGGGTATTAGGACTACGAGTAGAAGTGGGTGTTCTTTATAGTTTAAACATGAAATAATCCGCAACCCCTTGATTTGAGTAATATTTTGAGTTACACAACTTTACATCGGCCATGTGAGTGAGATGCCAACATTTTCTCGCAGTCGAAAACTTCGGGCTAGCATGACTCTCACATCATCTTTACGCGGGCTCGTGGCCGATATAGCTAGAAGAATAGGCCAAGATCCGTAAGCTTCATTAAGAAAGAGTCTTTAGAATTTGATTTTTAAAATTTGTTGATAGTTTAATTTTAAAGGTACCATGTCCCTTTTGCAGCCAACATCAAATTCTGCAGAACTTTGCAGGAATTATGAATATGTCATGTATGTCCTATCTGTGAAATTTAAACGTTAGCAGTGTCCTATATAGTATTCAAAATTTCAAATTATGCAAGGAAACCCGTTTACTTTCTAGACTTTCCTGTCAGACACTATTGAGTGACTGACTGACATCTTTCTTTCTTTGGTAATAACATACCAAACAGGTACATGAGCATTTAACAGGTACATGAGCATGTAACAGGTACATGAGCATGTAACAGGTACATGAGCATTTGTCAACATCAATAACCCACTACTTGTAATGGCCAAAATTAAACCGATTGAATCTTTGTGCAGCACAAAACGTACGACCTTCTGTACAAGGGTCTTAAAATCAGACTATTACTTAGGTGGTTGCAATCACTTATGTCGATTCGACAACTAATGGTCGTTATTTTCCCACAAAAAGCCTTTTTCAAACCCTTTCGTTTTGAGGTAAGTTCTAAATAAGTATTGTCTTTCAAATGCCGTTGGAATTTAACCTTTTCATTATTTGGTCTGCAAATGGGACATAGTACCTTTAAGATTAAAGAGTTTTTAAAATTTGATTTTTAAAATTTGCTTATAGTTTAATTTTAAGGTATGCTAGTGATACAAATAATGTATTAATTCATTCTCTTTTGGTGTAATCATTCATTCCTCACTCACCTGTCTAATCTTTGCATCAGTCCAGTTATCCATTCATTCATCTATCCATCCATCTATCCATCTATCCATTCATCTATCTATCCATCCAACTACCCATTTATCAGCCCTCCATCTACCCTCCAATCATCCATCGATACATTAACGTCATATAATTCACAAAGAAAATTTCTCTTTCGTCTTTATCCATCAATCCATCCTTCCATCCGTTTATTCATTTATCCATCCCTCCCTCCCTCCCTCCCTCCATCCATCCCTTCATTGATCAACACCGATATTGATACTCGTAACTGTATACTTGTATCATCAGCAATGACACAGCGAGTTGGAGGTACCGTTCTCTAACCCATGAACCAGCTAGGGTACTCTCGACTTTTACAGTCCCTGCACTAGCCCTGGTATGCATAGCGACAAGATCTCCGTAAGAAAGACCAACCTCATACCACGCAAGTCACTCTTATGTTGACCTACACCTCTGGAGAGATACTTTCATAAGAACACTTCGAAAATAAGAAGGGTTTGTGAAGTCAACAACACTGGATGTATTATTTAATGTGGTAATCGAACCAGTCGAACTTTGTTTTAACTAGCTTTAAATTTGCGGGATACGTATGCATTCGGGACACCTTAGTATGTTCATTGTGAATTTGTGATTCATAATGCCATTGCATGTATGCGAGCTGATATCTCGCTGCAATTTGAATTTTTTAAACATGATTGAATAATAATATTATTGCGAATGTGAGCGAGAAACAAGAAGATGGTTATTGTCTTTTCGACGTCGATCGTTCAGTGTACAATGTAGTGGACATCGACGACGCACGTCGCTCACGTCACATCTTGAGTCGACAGTTACGTAGGTAGCATCAAAATCAATTCTACTTCGGAAGTCCTACAAGAAACCAACAACAGACACCTTATACAATTCCGGGAAATTAAATGATGTAGGCATCAAAGACAGACGTCTTTTCTGTAACTACATGTAAGAAATAAAGCGAAAGTTGTAACGTTTCAACTGTCTTCTCTTTGTCACGTAACGTCTGATATCCGACACAGAGTTGAGGGTTTTAGAAGTCAGTTAGCCAGGAGAAAGATTTTACAGGTGCGATTGATTGGTTCATCTTATAAGGGGTGATCTAGTTAAGGAGTGGCTGCTGCATGAGGAGGAGTATCACAGAATGGTTTCACACCTGTTCATCATTTATCGTATGGATAGCATGATGGATTCAATATCAAAGATAAAACTAATGTGATAGTCTGATTTCTGCATTATTCTTGGAGACACTGCAATGAAAGTGGATGAAAGGTAAGTTTTACTTTTCCATTATCTAGCTTGTAAGGTGTTTCATGTGGTAAACATGCAGCCCCCATTCTCTCTAAAATTTTCGAGAGTGCCATAGAGTTGATTTTATTTTTGGATGGGGAGTCATGTTAAAGATCATATCGTTTGGAATAGTAATCCGCACAAAATTGGGAATCCACTCTCAAGAAATAATTGTTCGACCAAGAATAATCGTGAATTTCACTATAATTTCTACTGGATTTAACGCCAAATTGTGATTTGGTGATTTCAACTATTATCACAAAGTAGACTTCTACCCCTCTGTGTTAACAGAGTTCATTTTATCATAATAAGTTTCAATGATCGGGTCTAGATAAGGAAGATTTTTAGAAAAAGTTATACATTTGTATGTATTTACCAATAACCATAAAGTATGTTACCACACAAACACTTTTTAGTTCATATTGCTTGCACTTTGCCTGTATCTAGAATGTTGAACTTCCGTTACGGATGAATGAAACGTATAAATCATAGATACAGAAAGCGAACCGTAAAACAAGATTTATCATGGACAATTTTCTACTCAAAAAATGAAATATGTTATTCCTTATCACAACATAAACAGATCATTTTACGGTCAGTCGTAACCTTCACTTTAAAGGAACGTAATCTATTCTGTCCTTGGTGTCTTCTAAACACATATAAAGTTGAACATCTTCAGTATTAAGAGCTAGAGAAAAGAATTGTTGTTTTTATAACCCAAGTCACCATAAGTTCATCCTTCAAAAGTACTAATGGCAGAAGGTCACTATGTAGCAATCAATCAAGAAAGATGTAGGGTTCTTTTTATTCATGTACTTTGTTTGCTTCTTCACAACAGCAAGAATAATGAGTCCAGTAGCCATGGCGGTGTTGTTCTTTATATCAAGTGATTATATTATTTGAAAAATACCACATCACAGTCATGTGCTCGGTAGAGTATACACAGATTGTTACCCTTTCTCTGTTCATTAGCCATGATAGGCAAAGACATTAAACTACGTTGATTAGAGCTCTGTGATATAGAAAAGGATACTCATCACCATGCTCCATCGTATACTATTGCTTATAAATAAACACCTTACTCACGTTATAAGATTGAATGAATCTTCACTTACTTCATAATTCATCAATAAAATACTTAATTTTTTGTCTACATCCGATTGGATGCACATCACAATATTAGCACAACACCAAAACACAAGAGTAGATCACTGTGAGCTGTATATAATACAAGTTATTAGTCAACATTATATTTGAATGATTAAGAAACGATTTGAGCTAGTTGGGTTGTTGTTGTATAAGCTATAAACTTATCTTTGTATAAAAAAAAGATAATAATTTATGTCGCAATGAAAATCTCTCTCCAGTATCATGATTGACTGAAGAGCATTGGTTTATTTGCAGCTAAAGAGGATGATTACTCAGATAACAAATCGTGTTTATTAATGCCATCTCTTGAGCGGTTTAGACATCAACAGATTTATTAATACATGCAGGACACTGTTTCGATCTCAGCTTATAATACAATCTCCCCGTCCAAATTTTCATTTCAACTTACTGTGGATTATTTGTTTAACTTATTTCCTTGTACTGTATTGTTTGACAATATTATTATTATCGAATGTTCTCGGATATGTGAGCATATAAAACATGTGATAATTGTTGGGAAATATCCAATTCTAAAGGTTTTTTTAGGTCAGGGTTTTTTTTCTTCGTAAATAACTTGAATGCGATTTTGGTAGCTAGGTGAATGATTAGAAATACACTTACATACTTCAACAGTATATACGGGTTCTGTCGCCCATGTTATCTCAGTTCTATTATTATTGCATCTAAAGGATTGAGGCTATATTATAATCCTTTTTAAACATACATCTACATACATCCACATACTTCCAATGCTTGCAACAGTTTTGTATTAGTATACCAATCTATTCTTCCCCGTGACTCACTTCTAAACTATATTAACATGATGAATGCTTGAACTGCCAGCTTTCTTCTCTCTCCATTTATTAATGGTAGACTATCAGAAATATGTAATATTCAGATATAGTCTGCTTTATTTTCATTGCAAATTGTGGTAATATTTTGTAGATCTTTTTCCACAAAAAAAATCGCTTTTACTAAAAAATTATTATGAATGTACAGAGCCATGATAAATGGACCAAAATGAGTCTCATTACGTTTTTTTTTTTTAGATAGTTACTTTTAATTTGCATTCACAGCGGCTGAAAATTATTATTTCTCAGACAATTAGCCTGATTAGTGAAATTACGAAGAATGTTTTGATAGACAAAACGCGTTGAATCATAATTAAACATGCATTGTGTGCATTTAATTCACATCAATATAAACTAATGATAATATAAATTTTGTAAGCAATTCCCGGCAGGAATGTAATTTGGAATTGGAATAAAATATTACACAATTACGTAAGGTAGAATACAAAAATATACAAACAATAATAACTTCAGGTCAAAATCTTATTTACATATAATAACGAAACGTAATATTTCAATAACATATTATTATAAATATAAAGTATTATCCGAACTATCTGTGGAAAAAGTTCAGGATACCGCAATCATAAGCGATGCTTGACTATAATATATAAAATATAAAATAATATAAAATGTTATTGAGGGGTTAGGTTCAATTAAAAAAGAATTGTCGAGAACATTTTTCTAAAACCTCAATATCGACAATATCTTTGAACATCGTTTGAAGGCAAAATATTTATAAATGGCAAAACTGAAATACGCACAGTCATTATTTGGTTAAATATCGTGATATCGCGTGGCCATATAATCTTTGCATACTATGCTTCTGAGGAGTCTTGAGGAACCTATTGAAAGCTGCTTGCTGAGGTCTCAAACTGAGATCTCTATCTTCCACATTGCCTCAAGTTTCAGGTCAAGATCACGTGCGGTATTTATATAGCTAGTATAGGTAGTCAAGTTTCTAAAAATGACTTTGAGCATGCATGAGTATAGCATTTAAAAAGTAAATTCTAATTCCCCTAGTTATTACTAATCACAATAATGATGGAATACAATTAAAATATTTACAAGAGGCTGGTAACACATTAATGATTCAAGTAGAAACGTACTAAACATGGGTTGAAGAAGACAATGTTAAGGAATTACATGACATTACTTTGAATAATATCGCTGAATCATAATCGTAGTTTCATTTCATTTTTATCAAAATCAATCTAGTTCAATAATCATTTATCCGAACATTACAAGCGACTGTACATTTACATGATAAAACGGAATTACATCATAGTTATGTGAACAACCAATTTTTGATTTTGATTTTATTTTATTTCTGCATTTTTCCAAATACAATAACTGAATAACAAAGAAACAAATAAACGTAAGGTATAATACAGAATATACAAACAAAAATAACTTCAGTTCAAAATGTTTTTTACATATATACCGAAACGTAATATTTCAATAACATATTATTATAAATATATAGTATTATCCGAACTATCTGTGGAAAAAGTTCAGGAGACCGCAATCATAAGCGATGCTTGACTATAATATATAAAATATAAAATAATATAAATTGTTATTGAGGAGTTAGGTTCAATTAAAAAAAAATTGTCGAGAACAAGACGATGAATGAGTGAAAGTGTGTTACAAAAGGAAGAGGTGGCGATCCCAATATGGGGGCGTTGAATAAAGTGGGCTTGTAAATGTTTCCAATCAGTCTTCTCTAGAGACACAAATGTCCCAGAACTCTTCAAGTGTCTCCACCTGTTAGTTTTATCAGATCATATATCACAATCTCTATGATATCATATGACCGAGTGAATGACCCTTATCTGAGTCTCCATAGACCAATATTCCTACTAATAGATTCGATTCAATATGCCGTAAGCCGAATTCCGGGTCTTTTCTTCTTCTGTATTTCTGTAAATATTTCTTTTTGGTATTTTTTCTTCTTTCTTTCTTTTCATTTTTGACTTGGCGCAGTGTAAAGTGGTATCGCTACAGCAATCTAAAACTGAAAGACAAGTCCTTTTTTCGAAATGGATCAAAGTTATTTACTGACATATCCTACTTTTATGCAGCAAAGTTGGATACAGATTGTGTTCTAATTATTTTCATAAGAAAAAGAAACAACCAAAGTGAGAGCAATTTTAAACCATTTTTCAAATACTGCATGATTTGTTATTCTTCATTAAAAAAAACTACATAAAAAATAGGCCAATAGTTGAAATGAAGAAAAAAATTACCCTACAGGACGCCATATATACCATCATGCAGGCGCGCATTGAGCTCGTGAAAAAACAAGAATGCATAAACCTTGCATTATTTTATTTGTTTAGATCAAAGATCAAAATTTTGTTAGGTCCTCATCATAATTATAATGCTATCCAACTAGACATCCCGCCAAATTTAATGTCTCGGTTCCATACATCTGTAATTCCAATACATTCATGTTATGCACATATATTACGCCCCCGTGAATTCAACATCGATTTAGACTATAATCATTGAACCCCGTTACTTCTTTTTGTTTGTAATGAATGCAGCTGTGACTACTGGAATTAATACATGTGAACTACTCGTCTTCAGTAGTAACTCTGTCTTACAATTAAAACGCCGATTATCATTAATTGCATAAAATGTACTCTGTAGCCCCCCCCCCCTCCTTCCCTCCCGATCTAGGTCGGGATGTCATTGATCGCGTTGTAATAACCTTGCACATGGACCTAGAGATTAGCGTTAAAAACACAGATTTAACGCTACTTGTTTTGTACATTATATTGTCATTTAATATCATGATTTATATTGGTAATGCAATAGAGAAAGGACTCGGAGATGTGCAAAAAAAGGTTCCTCATATTATAAAATGTTAAATCTGTGACGCGAATTCAATAAATATATAAGGGGTTGCCACTACTCGAATTAGGAATGCAGTGAAATAGTCAGTGAAAGATTTTAAATAATAATGATAATGATGATGATGATGGTGGTGATGATGATGATGGTGGTGATGATGATGATGATGATGGTGATGATGATGATGATGATGATGAAATGAATATGGTGATGATGATGATGATGGGAGGAGGATGATGAGGATGATGGCAATGACGATGATGATGATGATGAAGATGATGATGATGACAGTAACATTTACATAATGTTTCTAGGCGCTGTACTATTGTTTGTCGGAGTGAGTGGCCGCCGAGACGCCTCCCTAGTGAGAGCACAAAGATGTCTCCTCATGATGTCATTCGTACAGACTTCTATCAAGAAGTAGCTCTGACATACAAACGTGTGTCCAGCTTGTCGGGCAGGATTGTATTCTTTCTACATCTATCACGTTGTAATAAAACAGTATGTGACACTGTCTATATCCTTACTAGTCTTCTCAACCATCACCTCTCTCATCTGATTCTGTCACGATGATAGATTACATCCTCTTACGATTGGTTTATAGTCGCAGATACTTACGTCTCTCCTCACGACTGTTTGTATTTCGTCGCAGCTACTTACGCGACTGCTTGTACTATGTCGGAAGTTTACTTGCGGATCCTTGTTTCTGCCTGCGATCATTAATCGCGGCTATATATACTTGTCCTCTATATAGGTATGTAAGTTAATATATAGTTGAAAGTGATAATAGTCAAAATTGACGGATTGCCTTATAACACTAACTAACAAAAACGGCGTTGGTTGGTTGGTTTTATTTACGATCATAAAATATGAAATACAGACATCATAACACATAAAGACAAAAACAGAATATAATATTATTGCATGGACTATTCTTTTTGTTTAATGTTTGTATTTTATTCTCAACTACTTGCATCTCTCATCATTTTTACTTTTAATAATTAGTCGTAGCTTTTTGCTGACCTGAAGGCAGATTCAATCTTATTATATGTAAACCATTTTCTTAGTTCATACTAAATATGTTTTCTTATATTTCCTTTTGTTTATTAAAAAAATCTAGAATCTCTTAAAAGAATATATCCTATATTAGCACATATAGAAATTGCGATAGCAGGCACAAGCTGAAAATTGCAAAGTTATCATTTATTTATGAAATACCCAATATCAACTCTAGATGACATTCATGTTGTTTTTCTGATAGATTATTTGTGATTTTATGACTTACAAACCATGCCAACCATGTTCACCTTGTCAAACTACTTATCACCAATACTCAATCAACTTTGATATTGTATGCACGCAATATGTCTCATCCTCATGTAACGACTCTGAACCGGGCACGCAAAATCTATAAATCCTCCAAATTGGTCACGATAAACTTTCTTTTACCTCCAACACGGAGAAAGGAGTTTATATTTGTTAAACAAATGGTATAGATCACTGTCAGTCGTCAAGACCAAATAGATAAATCATCATCAAATTATTTTCACATGTCAATTTAACAAAAAAATATAATTTGTCTCATTCAATTTTTCCTTTTGCTTTCATAAACAGTTCTTCTTATACCTGTAAATCTCTTGAGAGAAAACAGGATTTTCAAAACCCTGTTTCACTTTCTATCTTGTGTTCTTAAAGCAAAAGAGTTCTGAGGAATAGCATGTCCGAATATTGGCATAGTTTAGATCAGAAAAATCTAAATGAGGTAAACAAAACTCGAAAATGCACTTAGTGAAAATAGGGGTCTGCTCTGCTCGCGGTCGGGACGAAAAGCTCGATTGTGTTCACTTAGATTCGTTCGGCAGGTATCATTTATTAATATATTGAACATTTGGGAAAGGTTCATTTAATTTTTGGCGTTCTATTTTCTGCCATTACCAGAATTGAAGATGAACTTGAAGCCTTGCTTTCTGTTTGAGTGTTGTGGGTGTAGGTGACTGTGCATGATTTGCACCCATCTGCCTCTTGAGAGAGGTCGCTGATTCAGATCTCTCTTCCAGGAGTCGTTTAAAATGACCACCTTCATACAAAGTATACCTGACTGAAGGTATCAATCCAGTAAAGAATAAGAAATGTATTAATCTAAGAAGATTCAGATCACTTTTGATATGGAGATCATGCAAGCAAATTGGCAATTCGGATATGTTTTGTTGTGCAATACGAAGAAAAATTTAAGATGACCCTTCCTTTTTTCTCAACTTACAGGTGGAACAGACCAATTTCTATGGATGTCCATAAGTGTGGTAACCTTTTACCTATAGAATATCATTAATAATAATATCTGGTTATCTAAAATACTCGTATCCTAAATTGAACGCATGTTACCCCGTGAGAAATGAACATAGGTCAAAGTGCTTTGAATGTTCTGGAAATGATGCGATGAAAGCAGAATGATTTATTGGGCAGAAGTGTGAGCATGAAGTATTATCATGCATCACGTCATCCTAACGACTCTAGGAATGTGATTTATTCTTACTATATACTGTCCATACAAATGTCTTCATTCACTGGATTGTGTAGGAAAGAAATATATGGTGTAGAACGTACCGACTGCCTGATTATACACGAGGTATATCGTTATCCTTTATTGCATTAATAACTGTTATTTGTCATTTTCCCTACCCTTGATTAGATCAATCTCAACATCCTAAACCATGGCTCTCTTGGGGGGTTGCTATTCCGAAGGGAAGTTTATTTATTTGTTTAACCAATTTTAAAATCAGTTAAATTATGATATTCCAAATATTCATGATTCCGGAAATGGAAAATAGAGTTCATAATCCTGAAAATGAAATGATGGTTCCTTTTTTCAATTTCGGAATCACGAACCCACTTTTTTTCTTCTGAATTATGGGCCATATAGTTCGTTTTCGGGGATACAAACCTTCAGAACAACGAGCATCCACCCCCCCCCCTTTCCTGCCTTCCCATTCATAATTAGTGTACCCCAGAATTAAAAAAAAAAAACATCTCAAAATCACAGCTCCTAGCTGGTCTGGTCGATCATATCAAAGGTGTGTTCACATCCATCATGTTTAATTTAGAGCGATAGAGTGAACTCAGGTGTGTCCACATTCTGATACTTTCCAAGACTTGTATAGAAGAAAAGGCTACTTGATACCAAGAATCTTCATCCTCTTATATTATTTAATACGTCTATGATCTAAAACCAACATAGTTTATAGAAACATTTGGTACATGAGAATGTGCATTTAAGAATGAAAATTAGTTATTGAATGACCAGTATACCAGGTATATACATACTGAGCAATATATTTTGAGGGACGTATCTTGACAATAACACAGCTCAATATTGTATGTTAATTATCATGGTTATGCTTCTAAGCACCGAAATAATCCATGCCACTATGTAGCATGGCCTGTCAACATGACCTGATATCAGACAGATCAAATGTGTACTTTATGTGTCAGTTACTATCAATGTTCAATTAGCATGATTAGCAACATACATTATTTGATGTATAGGTGAATGCACACTTTTACTTCGTTATTTCATCTCGAATTATATTTTTGAATGTAGGCTATACTATTTAATGTTTTCACACATTTGATCAAATTTTTATCGGCATGAAGATTACCAATATAATACACACGGTGTATTTTCCAAAGGCACATGGGAATATGGTGAAAAGAGATAAACGTTTTATGAAAACCTTTTATTTTTCAAATATTTACATACTAGTCTATAGCTCCAATTTGTAATTGTAAATCTTCATAAAGAAATACCTGTACATAAATATTTACAGAGAACAGGAGCATAACCTGTTAAATGCTTGACGAATTAACAAATTGCTAAAGGAAAAAAATCAGACCTTTTGATTTGATTCATATTTAATCCATTACCTTGTTAGTCGGTTCTTTATGATACCAACCCATTTCCCGTATCATATTCAGGAATATATCATAGTAAAGAAAAGTACAAGCGGATAAAATAGGTCTTCCTGTGTATCAAAAAAGGTCAAGAGTGAATATTAAAGTTAACATTATCATTTGGTCTTGTTTTCATTCCGAGGCATACATACATTGACTCTCTTGAATTCAGTTCGTTATGATTCATGTCTCACCAGCTCACTGTCAAGATAATTTACTAAAAGCTGCATGTATAGAAAAGGAGAAGGTCAATTCTTTTTTCTTCAAATAATTATGAACGGCTCACTGCAAGCAAATCTATGAAATTAGATGAGAATAATGGCTGAATGATAATGTGGAGATCGTTTTGAAGAATAAGAAATGCCTGGAAGAGGCGCCTTAGTGGTGTAACAACATATGTCTATTTGCTCCACATTTATCAAAATGTGAAGTCTGAGAGAGATGACTTGAAGGTTTTTAATCATTATCATTGAAAACTGATTGTGAATCGTCACGAACGTCTCCAATGATCTTCTATACCATGGTCCTAGGACATGGACATGTTGTAACGTACACATGATGCCAATTACCGGGCAATTACAGATTGATTTGATGAATAATATTATAGGCCTGGAAGAGCTTTTAGGTTAGGAAATATATGAACACAATTGTTTGTTTATTTCATGAAATTAATTCCTACCAAACGATATAACACACAAATAAAGCTTTTTCTTTTTTTTCTTTTTTTTTTGGGGGTCGGTCCGTTCTCGATACAACTGTTCCCAGTGTTCGACATAAAGGGGTTGAATCATCTGGTCACGAAGGTGCCATTCAGAGCCTTTCTTACACACGTCTTGTATTGACATAAGTGAACAGAATGCTTCACTCATAGTTAACTCTTTTCGCCTACAATCCGTCACTGAGCAGTACAAATTACTTACTACCGAGTGATAGGATTCTCAAATGAAGATAGATGAAACAAGAAGCGACATGCGACGTGAGAATTAGAAGGAATTATCTAGTTCTCTGATTAGCAGCTTCCTTGATAATCAATTTCACGGTCCATCCACTGCCTTGCTGTTTGCTTCAGGTCACGTCTTTGAGATCATCTTGAAACCCCGAAGAGTCTTGGGGACCGAGAGGTATACATATATCTGAATGTTTTTTATTTTTCTTAATTTATTCATATTATATTTATCATTATATTTGTATTTTATGAGGACAACCCTTTTAGTGCTCGACGAAGCGACCCTCTCTCACCAATAATGTAAAAGACATTATGGCGTAAGCAATGTACAGATAAAACAAACGTAAGTTGGGAGTCAAAAGAAAGGGTAATTTCAGAATAAAAAGAAAAGAACTAGTGAAAATCACTTTAATTTTAAAAGATATACTAGTAGTCATATAAGGATACAAATATTTTTAATGTTTTTGAGAAAGAAAGTAGTGTGAAATGCCATTTAATGATTATGACGAGGCCACGCAGAGATGTTAATATTGTTTTCATCTTGACGTGGAAATAAATAAATAGAATAAATGAAAATGATGTTTCATATAATGGAGTCTTCTTAATGAATAGTCGTTTATAAATATCCAGTTGTATATTAATTTTAATAGATAGAGTGGATAGGGAATAATTTATCTGATATTATTCAGTGTAAGATAAATTAATATTCTAAATTGGTACTCTGCACTTTCTCATCAAAATCGTAATATGTACTTTTAATTGTCAAAGTACTTGTTTTTACCCGTCTGTAAGAGGTGTCGTGGTCGAGTGGATATGTCACCGGACTGTGGATCACAAGGTCCGCGGTTCAAGTCCCGCCGCGGCACTAATGTCCTTTGGCAAGACATTGATCTACATTTGCCACTCTCCACCCAGGTGTTAAATGGGTACCCGGTAGGATGCGAAAGTTAATGTGGTTTGATTAGCAAGTGGCGCTTGTAAAATGGCGACTGGCTGGAATGCTCCCCAGGGAGGGGAGAATGTGCATACATTGTGTGCGAGTAAGCATGAATCCGATGACCGGGGTAATAATATATATCTGTAAAGCGCTTTGAGAGGGCCTGCCGTCCTGAAATGCGCTATGTAAGGACGAACTATTATTATTATTATTGTTTGTAATACAATTTATTTGATATTTCCCATATTAAAGCATACTCATACATGATTGAAAGGTGAACCTGTTCATGTCAACAGGCAAATCTGATTCTGAGCGTAAAGTTTCTCAATACTAAGTACATATCCTACCAAGCCCCCAGCGTGCATCTAGGCTAACGTCTGAATCAGTGAAATCTTAAAATGATATATGATTCATTACTACCTCCGAGGCAAAACGGTTTTACAATGGCACTATATGGTTTTATCAAAACATTCTTTGTGAATATCCCTTCCAAGTCACTTTTTCAAATGATGAAAATAAATCAATAGATACACTTCAGTCATGTCTTAATGCAAGCTGTTTCATGGGCTCAAATAAACAATTTTAACAGTACTTCGACATCAGAGAGAGAGGGGGGAGAGGGGAAGGGGGAAGAGAGAGAGAGAGAGAGAGAGCGTTGATTCACTTTGTTTTCGATCGTTTGTTGTATCTGTTTATCCAAATATATTCTGTTGATATTTTTTTGTTATAGTCTTTGTTTTTTGCTTTTGTTTGAGTGGTCTGTTTCTTTTTCTTACTTGTTTTTTTCTTTATGTTTTCTTTCGTTTTCTTTTGTTTGTTTTGTTATATATATTATGTTTTTGTTTCTTTTTTTCTGTTTGGGGGAACGCCTTAGGCTGAAGTATATTCTGCTGTATGCATGGTATAGGTGAATAGAGTATAGGATCGACGTTCCAGATTTATAAGCAGAGTATACTTCAAAAATTTGATTGTTACCAGATTCCTCGGATCACTTCACTGCAATGGCAACAAAAACAGACGAGAATCCGAGTGAAAGTGTTTCTTGTTGAGAGATTCATGCTTCCCACACGTACCATTTCCACATAACACAAAACTTACCGATTTCTGTCAACATTTAGAGATGAGAAGTCTGTATTTATTAAAGCTGGAATCCAATCCTATCGCCTTGGGATGTCACTCGTACCTCAATGCCATTATAGAAAACGTCAGTTTACACAATGAACATTCTATTTGACCTCCAAAGATCTTCATATTTTGATGACACAATTGTACTATTGACATCTGATATAAATGACATGAATCATAAATCTATATATTTACTCTCCGCGGTTAAGTTTAGAGAATCTGATAGGTATTCATAATTTGCCTTTAACATCCACACCGGTATGAGTATTGTTACGTCATAAATGTCGTAGTCGCTTTACTGGAGATGAAAGATCACGGGTTCAAGCCTCAGCATTGCATTAGTGTCCTTTAGCAAAGTATTAATCTACATATTTGCCACTCTCCACCCAGGTGTAGTAATGGGGTACATTACCTGTCAGGAAGGAAGGGTTGTGAGCACAGTAGCCAAAGCCGGGGAAATATTAGAGCACCTTGCGTGATGGATATGAAGAAACCGTTTTCACGAAAATCTATCATGAACATCTTAATATACACTATATATTTTTTGTCTTCACAGGTCATTTTGCAATTTTTTTTTAATGATTTTTTTTTAATGTGGGTATGGTACTATACATAGCTGATTATGTCATATCTTTGAGCTGTATTTGTCTTGTCGTCAGGAGATTGATAATGATCTATTTACTAGAAAATACTTTAAACACGTAATGGTGTAAGGGTAATTGTTTATTAAGTAGAAAGACATACCATGATATCCCTAGTTATACCCTTAGCTTAGATCATTAATCCATCAGCGATAGCTATTGGTGTGTGGGCATGTACTCCACCTGTAGTGACAGCAACATGAGTTGAAGGGGGAGCTGCGACGTATGAAAAAATCATGTGGAAGGGGCGACCTTGGAGCAAAGGAGAATTTTGAGAGAGAGAGAGAGAGAGAGAGGACAGCTGAAACTCAAAAAGCAATGGGAAATATTGGCGAGGGGAGGGGGAAAGTGAACGTCAAGGCTTTGTGACCTACTTTTTACATGATCTGACTAGGGGAAACGGGCAAAGGCTTTGACTTGTGGGCAAGCGCCCCCGCCCCTCTTTGTTGATGTCATTCCGGATCACCTGTCACCTCTGAAGGCGGCCGCTATTTGATCTATCGCACTTGTGGTTCATCATATGACTAACCCTATACGATCATTAACAGTAATTGATATCAACCCTTCGCTTATCCACAAACCAAGGCGATTGATTTGTCGGTACATTAACCATGAATTATTGAATTATCAATCAAAGGGAGCGATAGAAATAAGGTAGTCGCAAGAACACACACAATATCACCAACATATGAGTGCAATTTAAAATCTAATGATTGTTTGGAATGTTTGTATTTTCTTGTTTTGTCTCTACTTTACTTCAAACCTGGCTATAAACGATATCGGAATCTGTGAGTATGATTTCCCGACCCCAATTAACCTGTATCACAGTGATAAGTGTCATGCCAGTAAAGAGAGAAATTCTTGCAATATTGAAAGTAGTATATTTCATAGGGGAAAAGAAATACCCATTGTTTCCAACTAAAAGAATACATTACTATTGTTCTCATAACTTAATGAAACATTGCAATGAAACCTCTCAAAAGCGTATGGTTTAATATTCCTTCCTTTAAAAAATGGCTGGAAAATTAGAATTTAAAACAACTTTCTACAACTGTCAAGAAAAAGCGATTAAATCAACAATATACGATAACTACTACCGAGAAGAAGCAGACGATGACAAATAATTTAGTGTTTCTTAAAAACTCCGATTTCTTTTTTCTCCAACAATGGTTTAGGGAGTTATCCAACTTTTTAGATCGCAATCACGTCTAATATGTAATTCGATGTTTAAAAAAAAAAATCAGCGGTTCTAGACGGGTTTGGGTGATCAAAAACAACTAGAGAGGCACGAAAGAACTCCAAAGCCCCCCCTCCCCTCCCGCAATCCCCGAAAAGAAATATTGTTACTAGAACCGCTCCTGAATATAATTTTCAAATCATCTTTCGATCATTTCAAAGTTTTGCCACACGGTTTGTAAATTTTACAAGGACGAGGAAGCTTCTGTTTGTCTCAGTTCATGATAAACTAGTCTATATCTAGACGATGCTATATTGATTATTTTTTGGAAATTCTTTGGTCACGCCTGCCAACAGATGGCAGGACCTCTACAAATATTGTTTTCCCTTTTCCTTGGATTTTTTTTCTTTCTCGCTTTAAACAGGGTAGACGAAACTAAAAATATGCCTGAGCCCCCTTCAAAAAAAAAAACGGTTAAAAGTGTGATTGACTCGAATTGATCACAACTATTCTTGAAATAGATATCAATGGCAAATCTATACATAGGGAATAGAAAATTGTCAGTTTGCGACTGATTTTGGTCAACCGCATCATGTCTAATCTGTGCCATTGTTCACTGACACCCCCTGTCTTCTTTATCTTCTCTCACTCTCTCTTTCTCTTCCTCTCTACTCCCTCTTTTTTTCTTCTTCTTCTTCTCTCTCTCTCTCTCTCTCTCCCTCTCACTATGCCTCTCTCTGTCTCTCTCTCTCTCTCCCCTCTCTCTTCCTCTCTACCCTCTCTCTATTTCTCTTCTTAATTATCTCTCTCGTCCTCCCTCCCTCTCCCCTTTCTTATTCACTCTCTCATTCTCACTAAGGCTAAGTAGGTAAATAGGTTCATTGCTTTATTTTTTGACAGGATGTAATTGGCTCTTACATGTTCAGTCTATTCTCATCCAAGGAGAGAATGAATTTGAATTATCATCCCACTTACCACAAATTGAATTGTCCTAATGAAATCGTTCAACATCTTCTCGCTATTTTCATTCGACCTTACACAAGGTTGCAGTGTTGTTCTGACCATTTCACTCCATATATTCCTCAGCAATAAAGAAAAAATGAAAACAAAAAAAGAAAATGAAATCAGGTACCGGTTATTTGCGTTGATAACATTGAATAATGAACGATACAATTGTTAATGTTGGTATTATACTCTAGCAAATATTTATTTGTGTTTATTGCCAAAAATAACAATATATGCAAATTTCGAAGCTTGCATTATATCATTTGCCAATTGATGAATAAATCATGTTATGAAACCATCAGGTATGTTGATATTTCTTCGAAATAGGGGGGCAAGAGCATTTTAACTTGTAGGTTATACTCACGCTCACTAGCGAACGGAAAGATATCACATTTATTCCCAAATTCGGTGTCCATCGAAAATTAGATCTCAACTTTTGCACTCCCACTGAGAGAGGTTAGATGGCTCTGTTGTTCTTGTTTAAAACAGGAATTGACAAGAGGTGATAGGACCTACATGCACTTGTCATATGCCTTCTCCTTGAACCTACATCATCTCACCTCCAGGGTTCAACGAACAAGATCCTTACAAAGAATCGATGAAAAGAAAGAAAAACTGAGATGAAATCACGAAATATGCCTGAGGGTGTGATAACCCTTTACATCTGTCAGAGGTATGACGACTCTCTGATGGGATCATCTTCACCTAGCAGACAGATAAACTAGACATGTCGCTGCCAATTTAACACGATGTGGTCATAATGGGCGATATTACATTAAATGTGATGCCATTTATTACTATTATTTTTATTGAAAAATTTATTATCTCGGGTTTTTTTTCTTTTCTTTTTATCATCTGCCATGACTCCAGTTGTGTCATTCATTTAAACCAGCTGAGAAAGAATTTTTCGTTGGTCACTGTGCAACAACGAATTGAAAAAAACCCGGCGTACCCTTAGAAAAAACGGTCTTTACATATTCTGAATTAAAAATGGGTCTCCATTCTTTTCTGTTATATCCAATCTATAAATAAAAATACCCATAACGCAATCCATTTTCTTTCCATTGTCAGAATGACATTTTACAAAATATTTCGTAACTGTTAGATACAAACAAACAACAATCAGTTAATCTACTTGTTCTATACTTCTATACCTTTCAGTAGGCCACCTAATTACATACTGGTGAATTTGAAGGAGGGGCAAAGGGGGCAGTTTCCCCTCCTGACAGATTCCTGTCCAAGAAAAAAGAAATGCAGACACTTTTCCTCAAAATAATACTCGTAGTTAGCTGGTTAGGCCTAGGGAATCAATGTTAGTATTTTAAAAAACCTCACAATATAAAGAGATAGACTTAACTTCGTTTTCTTTGAAACTCTAAGTCCTTTGGGCGATACCCTCACCTCCCTGTACTTAACGCAAACCAGGGTCATCAGAAAGTATTTTGCTATGAGTCTACCCCTTCTGTCGCCAAGGTCTAGATACGCCACTGTATATACCTGTGTTATTATGTTGCATTTACTAATGACTGAGGAGAAAGGCTTGGGCCAGGATCGTCTCACAACAGCAGTAACATTTCTTGTTTCATTTTCACTCGACACACAATGATGACACTTCAGGATATATTCGTGTTTCAATTCAAACTTCAGTGTTTATATTCTCCTTCCACCCCGTCATAAAAACCCTTTTGTCCCACCGAACTGTATCGGATATCTGATATCCGACTGCCGAACCGAGGAAACAATGTCAGCGTTGTGAGTTGGGTGTCACCTATTTAATTGCAACTATTATTATCCTTCTTTTTTTCTTTCTTTTTTAATCAAACCCCATCGTCTTATTCGTCAGTTTTAGATTGGGGTTGTCTATGCAATTTTTCTTTCCGTTTATTATCCTACCCGAAGGTTGAGGAACTTGTAGTAAATAGTTTCTTTCCTCATGTTCTGAAAGATTCGATACTCACAAATACCAGTACTTACGTTCTTTCTTTTAATGCGTTGCACCGCATTTTTATTTAGAATTTGAAAGCAAAACAGTGAAGTCTTTCTGTATGGATTTGATGACACACAACGGCCTATGCGACGGTGGTAAGTATAATAATTAATCTGCTCCGTTTGATTCGTTAGAGTGTCTTAATCTTGACTAAAAACCTTTACAAACATCGGATATTATCCGTTTGGAGCCTGTAGGGTATTAACTATCATCATTTACACCGAGTTAACGCCCTTCTGGATCCCAACAGACGATATAATATTGCGATCATCGTCTAAAAGTTTAAAACTAAAAGTCGTCTATGACGTATAGTGTAGTGTGAGAGTAAATTGAGATAGAATGGAGTTGTTGAATTAAGAGAGCATTCCTCTAGCTCTCGACCACTCTGCGGGGGATAATGATGATGAATTGGTGTGACATCTCTTGTTGAGAGAAGATGGAAGTGAAGAGTCAGGAGTACATGGGAGTACAAAACAGATCAGATATCCATCTCTACCTCAACTTGGAACTTTGGTTTTGGGTCAGTTCGGGAAGAGAATGCTTCATGTCACATCATGGTATACTCTGATCCTGTGATCAGCGTAGTAATACTTCATCGGTTGGTAATGGTATATTAAAATCGTCCTCGTTATAAAACATTTATATACAGTTAACGTCACCAAAGCTAGTCGCCATAAGAGCTCATCGTTATCAAAGTTTGTTGTTATTATATCTCTTTTCATTGAAGCTCTTCGTTATCATATCTCGCCACACCATGCTCGTAAAAATGATCAAAGATCATCGTCATCATAACTTGTCATCAGTATAAATCGTCTTCATCATAACTGTTCGTCATCATAAATCGTCGTACTCATCGTACATTCATAGTCGTGGCATATTCGTTTTGGATGCCTTTGCATCCTGAAAGCGACATCATCTATATTATGTCTCAGTGAAGACCTTTTGAAGGAGTACTACTCTGTGGAATCGTTTCTCAAGCATTAAGATCTCAGATTAAGGAATGCAGTTGTTCCCCTGAAGCAGTGATCAGAAAATTGATTCAAAATATTCTGATATTTTACGAAATGAAGAGTACAGTGATAGAAGAGAATCAGTAGTGCACCTTTGTAGAGGTATTTTCATAACGTTGTCGATTTCAATGGTGTTGGATTGACCCAACGATTTCTATTTGTGATATCACTGAGATATAACTATATAAGTTATAACACGGGAGTGTCAGTGAAAGGCTGCATGCATTGAATGATTAGTCACGCTACCGTGAAAACAGGAAGAAAAGAATAAATTTTATCCCAATTTGAAATTCATCTTGTAGATATGACCATGTTGTCTTTTCATTAGCAAGATAGACGTTTTGTCTTCATAGTATTTTTAACATTGAAAGCAACTAGTCTGAGTAGTATAATTAAAGGTAGCCTACATAATCCTTCAAGATGATAATCGTACCTGCATACAATACAGCGCAATATGAGATCTAACGGCACCTGTTCGAACCATGCACACACCTTACTAATAGATGTTGGGAAGGCTTTCGGACTGGTTTCGAACATAAGCGTGTCAATTGCCTGTCATATATAGTAAAGAAGGAAATGACAAATAATTCTCTCTCAGCCCGTCTCATCAGTATAAGAGTCTGAATATTCTCATATCAAATGGGCCCGGGTTTTGGATGTCCACTGGATCTACGGCAAAAACAAATTTGTAAATCACCATGACTATATATTGTTAAGAAAACCTCAGGACTTCAACAGCACGATCCTCCCCCAAAAAAAAAAGAGGGGAAGAAAGAAAACTGAGTATCATTCTTCACTCAGGCATAATATTCTGCATGGGATGTAAAGCTATTTGATTGACAGGAAAGGTTGCACCGTCAATCCATATTTATCATGCATTGGAATAACCATTCAGAATGACCAATCGATATTGTTTCGCTTGACCAGCGAATTAAAGAGAAAGACCAGTTCTGGTCATGCGATTGCATTATGAAAGAAACGTTGTGGAATCGATCAGAAAAGGTTGATCATCTAGCATAACAAGTATTGGTGTGTACTGCAACGTTCTGGAATCATCAAAATGATAAGAAATTTGGCCCAGTCTTGGTAAAGTTACAAGCACTGTACACAGAAAGATGTATATGGGACTATGCGATCACGTGCGCGATATCTATTTGGTCCCAATAGATATAATAATTTACCCAATATAACAATTAGTAGGCGGTTTCCCGGCAAAATTTGTATCCTTACGTATTAGTCAAAACATATTCTTTCACATGATTGTTAATAAGAGCTTCCATTTGTAATTTTGTGAGAGAGGGGCGTTTCCAAAACTGGTCTTTACCTTTAAGAAAGGCGATGTTTCAATAACTCTCCTCTGAACGTCAATAAAAGCTATCTAATGAAATCCATTGATCGGCAGGATATTGCACTCTATAGGTTGCAAGTATGACCAATCGTTGGTGTTTAGCTTGACCAGCTTTAAAAAAGTTGACGTTACGTTCGAGTACATTCTCCTGCACTTTTAATAAAGCTTTGAGGATCCAGTTAAATCATTTCGGCATTCAAAGATGGACATTTGCAGCTAGCTACCGCTTACTACATGTATTTGCTTTAATTTACTTCCGACCGGCAAGGCTTTGAAACTTGTTTGTAAGTAAATCCTCGGCCAACGAAGTAACTATTTCTTCAGACTTTCACAAAGTATATCACATTTTTGGAGACAGCTTCAGATCAGGTTTCTTCGCTAGCTCTTGTCATCCCTGGATCTAACACCGAGTTTGTTTTTGCTTTAAAAACTGGTGTGAACAATTGTGTCCAAACTTTCTCCCGAACTATAGACGGTATTACTTGTCTCCGGATCCATATCTTTTTGTTCGGAAATTCAATGTCAAAAATGATGGTAAGTTCCACTCTTGTCTTTTGTGAAGATAAATCGCTTTGGCTTATATACCGAGACGCAGCAATGAGTATAACAAATCAAGATCTAGACTGCATACTTATGCTACGTTTACACTATGTTCCCGGCGGTCACGGCAGCCCCGTTTGCCCGGAACGTAGTGCGCCATGGGATTTGGGCCATTTTTTTATCTCTGTATTCAATTTTTGTTCGGTCTTGCAATGTTTTCTCACGGTCTATCACGGTATCCGTGAAGGGCCGTCGGAGGGAAAGGGGTTTAAATAAAAAAATACGCGTCCCGGCCCGGAGGCTCAAAGGCGCACTACGGTTCGGCCCGCGGTCTATACCACGGATGCCAGTACGTTCCCTCCCGGCCCGTTACGTTCTGATGGGGTCCCTCACGTTTCTCACGATCTGATCAAGGTCTAACACGTCTTTCACGTTCTGTCAAGGCTTTCTAAGGAGGAAACGTAGAAGCCGGGCAGCTTTGGAGCACGTTTATGCCCACGGTATAAAAGAAGGCCTCCCAAGGAATAGCAATCATTGTATCCTGAGACCGCGCGCCGTGTCAGACCGTTATAGAACGCAACTCGCCGTAGCGCGCCGGCCCCGAAAACCGTCCCACTACGGACCGCCTCCAAGTTTTGTTACGGCCTATTACGTAATGTCACGTTTTGTTGCGTTCACCCCGTTTTAGTATGGCATACTAGGTTTCTCATCCGCACCGTGACTGCCGTAGCAAATTTTTTGACAGTTTAAAAATCTGGCCCGGCATCCACGGCAATCACGGCCTGTCACGTTTGCCCATTCCGTCCCCGGCGCGCAGCGTTGTCTCACGTCCATCCCGTTTTGTCTACGGAGACCTGAAACGTGATTGCCGAGGCCGCCGGAAACATAGTGTAAACGTAGCATTAAAAATGTCGTGGGCCAAAACTAGCGGTAGAGCTCCCGCAGGTTTCAAATGTGAATTACTTTATTAAACTAGTGTAGAAAATAACGTTAAAAAGCTTGCCCTTTTTTCGTGGGGGTATATATGAGTTGGTCATTGTCTACCACTTCTACCCGGACATCCTCCTTCTATTCAGCTAACTTATTTCTATTCCTTACTGTTTCTTTTCCTTTATTTGGACACATAAAGTTTATTCCAATCTATAGTGACTTTAGCAATGAAAAATGATCCTTAGCAATCAAGCCTGCATGCAGTGTCTACGCGATCCCCCTTTACCGTGAATCAGTCATTGTTACATCATACCTGCCCAGTAATGTACGTGCCCAAAGAGAGTTACCATGAGCACCATAGTGTTTAAAGTTAGCGAGTGAGAGAGTGGTGCGAGCAAAACGTTGCCGATGAAATCCCCCCCAAATCTGTCTAAAGGATAATTAAACTAAATAAATAATGATACCCACAACCAGGGGTGTCGATTTGTATCCGTGGTTGGGGATGATAGGTGCCAAAATATTTTTGGCAATGGATCAAAGCAACCAAGAGGTAGAAGCGTGTGGCAGGTTGCACCCCCTCCCTTCCAAGTTATTAACTTTTTCAAGTCACCCTCAATAAAGATAACATTTCAGAGAATATAAGAGTGGTAATAAAATGAATAACATGCTAAATGTTAGTCCTGACTCTTGCCTGCAGTGTAGGCCTACCAGACTGATATCATCTATTTTTAAACGAAATTTAGACATTACCACACAAAAAATCCAGTGGTGAGGGATATCAACTTGTGAAAGTATTATGTTACCAGTGGGCAAATGCATTAATAAGCAACCAGGAAAGGTTCATGTAGACAAATTCTTTATTTCCTGGTGATAGAAACATACATTTTATGAATATTGATGTCTCCAAACAACATTCATCGTAAAAAACCCATTCCAATATTCTGTGTAAGGAGATCTCCAAAAAACATAGTTCTCATTAGTAAATGAAAAACATATTGCTTTTGGTTCTTCATTTGACTCTCTTCCTTCTTTAATTAAACCAACTGAATCCTCTCTGCGGGAAACTCAATTCAATGAAACAGAATATCACTGATGCAAAATTTGGTTCTCAAAATGACAGAAAATTTCCACTCCTGATCTCATACAAACTGTCTGTTTCTTAAAAACATAATATAAAACTTACGTTCCAACTACCAAACAACAAACTTCCATTATCTCCTTCTTCACCCAGATATACTTATCATACCAGATACGCTCTAAAATATAAGCATAATATTCCCCTAAGGCCCTGACCAGAGCACTATTTTTTTTCTCAAAAACTATAACCAGTCTTAAGGTGCATTATTATTGGAAGGGTGTTATAAACAAAACTTCAAACTTAATAACATTCTAACCTTCAAAAACACCTTAACTATCTTATGCCTGTTACGTTTGAATACAATACATAGGCCTACATCAGCTTTTCAATAAAACAAAAATAAGTTGTGACATAATTATAATCTTTCTCCAAAATATCGAACTGGAGTATTCTGTTGTATTGCTTGTTTATGTACATACAAAGAGCTTATTTTCAAGAGGCACTAGATTCATGTGTGTAACTTAAGAAAGAACTCTTTGTTTACCCGATTTTGTTCAGGTGTCTATGGAAAATTGTTATTAACAGATGTATGTGTTCATAATTTCTCTCGTAATTTAGGTTAATAATTTTGTTCAAGGTAAATAGAGGAAAATGTATATCATTATCTCCATTTGCTATCAAAAGATTTTGCTCCTTTCGGAAAATAGCTCTTCAAATGTTTTACATGTAGAGATATAAATAAACAAAGAAATGGATGAAATCAATAAAACAAAATAGATACTGAGTATGAATCGGGGAACAAACTGAAAGTTTCGTCTCCTACATGCTGCCATTTGGACAAAATCGTCTTTCTCTTCAATGATACAATATTTTATTACTTTACTTGCATTATGAAAAAAAACGCATCATCAACCCACTAAGTCATAGCTTTAAAAATCACTTCAGATTGAACTGGCTAAAAGTCATGTGATATTCTTGCTCAGATGCTTTCCTTTACCTTTAAGAGTTCTTTATATTGAGGAATTGGTTGATAATTTTTTTCTTGGCAATAATGCCCAAACTAAAAGAGTTAAACAAATACACGACTCTAACTCCTAGCGCGTTTTGAAAAATGTTTTAGGAAATATCAGGAAATAAAATAAGTGAAAAAAAAACAAATAAAGATACAATGACGTGAATTTTAAAAAGGATGAACGGAAACAACATAACAACTAGTGAATTATCTTATAACTCTCCCACTCTCTACTTCTTTTTTGCACTTTTGCGCTTCGCGCTTAAAATTTTAGCTCGTTGCTTTTTAACGCTGCGGCTTTGTATTTGGCGCACTGCATTTCTATGATGCTGTTGATTGAATAAATTGAATAAATTCATCAATTCCTGGTGAAGCCGTATGAGCGAGAATTCAATTTATTCTTGTCTCATATACGGTTGTCTCATTTACTTCGTTTTCTATTTATATATGTATCTATTATGAAAATGAGATAGCAAAATGTGTATATTGATGGTCATCTTGCGAGTAATAACCATTGGGGGGGATATATCCCCCCATCCCCCCTCCCGTGATCGACACCCCTGCCCACAACTTTTAAAATTATCATCCCCCCCTCAAAAAAACAATGTGCCCACACAGATCCATCCAACAACCCTGGTATGGGTGAACATCTCACTCGAGACACTATAATATATCAGGCGCGGATCCAGGATTTCTTAGGGGGAGGCCCACATTTGAAATCAATTTGAAATTTAGTGTGCACTAATTTTTTTCTCCTTTTTTGCCCCCGAAAAATTTGAAAATCGCGCCGGCCGATATTTCGCTCAGTGGGGCGGGGGCGTAGTGAGCTCTTTTTTTTTACTCAACACTTCCCCCTCCCCCCTTTGAGCAAAAAAGGGTAAATAAAGGTCAGGGGGCAAGGCCCGCTCGGCCCCTGGATCCGCGACTTTTTCTATAATCCCTGATCTTTCTACATATCATTTGGTGCAACCGTTATATTAAACTAGACTGTAAATGTTCCACCCAAGATGTAATCGAACCTTTACGTCTGTGAAGTATCTTGCATTGTGAGTTTAATTTGACCGCTTTACACAAGCCTTCGATCGGATGTCTTCACAAATCTTCTCAGTGAAACCCAAGAGCCAACAGTTTCTACGGACCATTAGCTTAGACCACTTCAAAGGTCACCCCAGACACTGTAAATGGTTTCCCCACGTGCCCATTGCCTAGGAGTGACATAGACCAGTCTGTCGATGGCAGATGAATAGAATTGACATGATTGAACACCGTGGGCTTTTACAACACGAAACCCAAGACCGGGAGTTACTGAGGGTCAGTACCTAGACCCACGCAGTAAAAGCTAGCGTCCCGTCATGCTTTTAGAAGAAAGGGGTTCGTTGACAGAAGATATGATTCAGATTTCATGATGGATCCTTTTAATGGGTGATAATGGCAGGGGTATGGACCAATGGTAGGGTCCTAAAGGGACTATAGAATCATACAAATTCTTATTTTCCATTAAATTTCCAGTTATGATGTATAAGTCTTCCATATGCACCAGATGCTAGCATGTTATCATACTCTTAACACAAATTATATCCTGCATCAAAGTATATTGGTTTTTGATTGGTTGAGAGCTCTTCACGTGACCAGAAATATTTCAACCATTTGGGAGCTGAACAATTTTTTTTTTTTTTTTAATTTAATAATTTTTTGATGCAGGATATAAAACAAATATACCCTCTCTTCTTTTCGAGGTACTGGTTAAACTTATGGGCCTCGGTGACTCCAATAGTACTATTGGAGTCACCTCTTGCCCATAGTTTTAACCAGAACCTCTCAAGACAGTGTATATTTGTATACCCCTTTCTCTCTATCTGACCCTCCTCTCCACTTCATCTCCTATTTATGATATTTCATTTTGTAAATCTACTCAGGAATTCTCTAATTAAAATTGTTGTGGGTTCCGTTTCCCATGAACCCCGGGAATCACCAGCAGCATGGCCACGAATTCTTTTGAGGGGTGACCACGGGGGGCACAGAAAAGTAACCACTTTTCTGCGGGCTTGGGATTCCACGAAATATCACTTTTTCTTTTCTCAAAGAAAAAAAGGAGAAATGCATTTGTGTGTGTTTACTGGAGCATTCAATGATATATTCTATGAAGGAGTGTAACGACCGAGCAAAAATGTTTGAAACTTGAACATGTTGAACACTCGTAGGGGGCACGTACCCCCTATCTGCTTGTCTTTGCCCTCGTGTAACCCTAGACACACCAAACGTGGACAGATGAGTTTGAGATTGATAGAGGATGGCGAAAGCGCATGCAGGGGGAAGGGAAGGGAAAACGAGAAAATGAATCTGAGAGAGAGAGGGAGAGAGAGAGAGAGAGAGAGTAAAGGAAGGTGAGATAAAAAATGACACCATCGCCTCCCACACACTCCTCCAATCGATCGCTCCTTATCAACAACTATTGCTAAATCTTTTCGACAAATATGCTTTCAGCCAATCAAATGCCATTAGCTTATAACAGTTGTGACACCTTTTTTTTAATGAAACAGGGCTCTTGATTTATGTAACGCTTAGTTCATCTACGATATTATCTGAGCGTTTTAACGGTGTAAAGCTGCTATAATGATCTTCCAAATATAATTTTGAAATGCCAGAACTGTAATTACTCTTTATTATTTAAAAAACACTTTAACTGACGAGTTTTTTTTCATGTTTCTGTTTTTAAGATGAGAGTGGATATAATTTGATCTAATTTGAACGTTGAAATATGACCCTCATTGTGCCGTACAACTCTGCCAAACTACTTCGGAATCCTTAATTACGTCATACTTTTCGTTGCTTCATAAAAAAAGATGGAGCTTTAACCCCATCTGCATACTTCTTTCACGGTCAGCGCCACAACTATAGCTAAACAGGTTTAATCGATGAGACATGGAGCATTGTATACAACATGCTCCGTCAAAGATTGCTCCGCGCTCAATCTCAAACTCTTTTCCCGCGAGTCACAGGCACGTCACTGCACTCTTCATGAAGAGTCGGGCATGTCGGGGAAACCCCGGTACACACCCAACTCTGGGTACACCTCCACGTACATCCCAGTCAGGTTTTTATTTGGTCGGGGGCGGGGTGGAGGGGAGGGGGTCAAACAATCGAAATTGTTTTGGATGGGCCAATTTTTAGTCATTCTCATAAATCTTTTGTCTCAAACTTTTTATTTTGTATATTTTCCCTTTTCAAGCCTTTTCTTTCTGCCAAATTAACTCAAAGACTAGTCTTATATCCCCACTTAGAGTGTGTAAATATGTACCTCTAGAAACTAATAGCAATACTGTTACTCTGGTTTCATATAGCACCTAATATATCTACGATGTCTTTAGCACGTTACAGAAATATTATTACCTCTGTCCATCATATTCAGGCTTGCCTCCACACAATGCATGCACGTTCTCCACTCCCTGAGGAGCGAACGGGACCCGCCGCTCACAGTGTTTGAGGGTCTTATCATTGTTTATATATAATACCTACATACCTGCTTTGAACCTATTCAGAACACATTCTTTGTTTGGGGAGCGGTCCCCTATAAATTAGCATAGAGGTAATTTCATTTGCTACAATAATATGTTTTATATTTGGTTTTAAAAAAAAAACATAGGATCGAAATATCTCCTTTCGTATGATTGGAGAGACATTTCCACAAATAGTGAAATTATACATTCTTGCAAAAAACCTTGTTTTTTCTTTCTAACACGTTCCTCGTTACAAATTAACAGCTCACAACTAGCAAATCTTGATTATGTTTCTTGTTGTTTGTTTGTTTATTGTAGAATCCGAGACAGGCTTGGGTGAGTGAAGACCCAGAGGGCAGAAAGACATGTGAACTGGACAATCGCAGATCAGATATGACCAAATCGTAAGTACATCGTTTGATTTGGGGGCTTTTCTTTTCAAATATTTTTGATTAGATCATAATGACTTGAACGGGGAAAGGGTAAAGAGAAGATCGGGAGGGGAGACAGAGAGAGAGAGAAAAGAGAGAGATAGATAGAGAGAGAGAGAGAGAGAGAGAGAGGGGAGGGGGAATAGAAAGAAAGAAAGAGAAATAGTGGGGAGAGAGGTGGAGAGGTGTAGATCGAGAGAGATTATAAGAGAAACCGTTGATAAGAGAATAAAAGGAGACAGAATACTTTATCATCAAATTTTTTTGGTCGTTATTCTAAGGCTAGATGGGAATGGGAGAGCCATAGCGAGAGGGGAGAGAGAGAGAGAGAGAGAGAGGGGGGGGAGGGGGAGGGGGAGAGGGGGAGAGAGGGGATGGGGAGAGGGGATCACTTTAATATCAAATCGGCGTCATGTCTTTCTAAAAACGTGCTTTGCGTGTCTAATTGGTTTGTAAACATGGCGACAAATTGATGGATGTTCATTTGTAATCGTCATGACACGTCATATGTTGTATTCATCACTCATGCTAAAAAATAGAGAAAGCAAATTAATTATACCGTTTAGTTCGATAAAGCAAGAATTAATTAACTGTAGAGTAAAACGCACATGTAAACTTACACTCTTAGGTCAGGAAAACTATTATTATCGTTTAATATAATCTGAGGTATAGTTGGCAATGAGAACAATAATCTATTTTATTTTGAAGAAAGGAAATCCATATAACGGATGTAGTCTTCAAACATTTGAGATCCGGAAAGCATGAATTCATTGATCTAAATTGTTCAATGAACAGGGTGAACTTATCCATATCATTCATGGATTCGAATCTACTATAATTAATCAAGAAATACATAACTATCCATTGACGGATCCAGGGCACAGGGCAAAAAAAAATAGTGCTCACTACCCCCCACTGAGCGAATTTTCGACCGGCGCGATTTTCCATTTTCCAATTTTCGGGTGAAAAAAAATGTGCCCACTCCCCCCGTCTAAGAAATCCTGGATCCGCGCCTGCTATCGTCGTTATCATCATCATCATCATCAATTCATTATTATAATTATTGTTAAATGGCGCATATCGTCGATATTTCGATGCGCTTTACAATGTTTTTTTTTTAATTAACCCTGTTAGCTTCCAATTAGCTTCAAATTCCGCACAAAAGCAATGCTCCATCATTATTTTGTCCATTCTTTCGATTATTTGCACTGTTCACATGCAATGCATGCAATATTATTATTTTTAAAAGACAAATATTATGTGAAGCATGTTCAAAGAACTAAAGATCACAAGTTCGAATCTAATTAATACCTTTCGACGGAATCAAGATATTATATACCTCAACTTTCATGGTTTGAAAAGAGTCGGGAGACGTCTGAATGTTAAGACTAACTTATTAATGACAACGAACGGACCTCGAAGAGGGGTGTTTGGGAACACGCGCGAAGTGAGGAATTGATAGGAGAGGGGAAACTGATATTCTACAGGGACCTATAATCAATTGGATTGATACCATCAACCATCATGTAGGCATCCTTCATCCGAATCACCGAAAAACTCTGCGTAAAGAGCAAATTTCATTGGTGCGTTTAGCGTCATGGTCAAGATATTTGCTCCTTATATAGTGTTATCTGTTAAGTACCATGGGTTTTCAAGTGAATCAAACGCTCCCCCATTCACTTTTTAAGAGACCAGAGCGTTCGGTAATTGATGCAGTTAGTTGGTAATAAACATGAGAGGGCTTCATAGTGTAGTGGTAGGCTTGCTTGGTGAGACTGATAGGAAAGTTCATCTCTGTTTGCTGGTCGTCGTTGGAGAATGGTCTTTGATCGGGAGCAAATAGAAAAACATCTCAAGAGGATCGCATCATCCGTTACCAGCGTTACCGGGTATCCAGGCAAGAGCCTTCAAGAGCAAAGGATACATTGGGATCTGCTCCAGTCCGAATAGACATCTCTTGGATGCATAGTGTTTGGATTTTTCACGATCTACATGCTCATAAGCACCATTCAAGCACTTGAAGAAAAATAAGTGTCTTATCACAGAAGGAGGAAGAAGATTATATACAAGATGACGAGGAGAGGGAGTATTTACGAGTTAGAACACCTTATTAGCAGGAAATGGTCGGTTCTTAAACGGAGGTTGAGCAGGTAAGGTATGAATTCCAAAGAGATTAGATGGGAATGGATAGGTAGATAAATAAGTAGATTGGTAGTAAGGGAGAAAAAGAAAAAACATAGGGAGAGATTGGTCAAATAGTGTAAGCGTTTGGATACAGAGAACTTATTGTATGAGAAGAGGATGACAGAAAGTATAGGGAATTAACATGTCGGTGGAGACAAAGAGAGGGAAATGAGACACACAGAGACAGAGAGAGTTAGAAAGAGAGATAGATGGAGATACACATATCGAGTTGGAGATCAACGGTAAATTCTAGTTGCCTATAAAAAAAAAGTGAAGAAGAAAAATATTTCTTTGAACACAGAAACTTTATTTTCTATGATACTGCAATATGAAATTAATTTTTAAAACTTTATTCATGCTACACTGATATTATAAAGTCTTTATTCAGATTTGATTATGTTTAATCACTTTACATGTTCCACATTTATACATTCTTGAATTAACGTACTTTTATTTTAAAGTGTTATTTACTATTTTGATTGAAAATGACAATAGATTTGGCATATACATCAGCCTATCTGAACTATACTTGAAAATGCTTACTGGAAAGGTGCAGGTCAAAATAGGAATATCGTTTTAAAAGAAGGAGAATTTCTCAATTTACCCCTTTGTTTTTCTTTTGTGTTTTATAAATGCCGTTCATGGATGTTGAGATTATCTCTTGATATTATTATTGTAGGAAATTGCATTATTTCACCCAGTTTTAGATTTGATCGCCTTCATCTATGTCCATGTTAAAAAAAAACAAGACAATTATACATTCGGCGGTACAATTCAAGTGAATGTCCAAAACACTTTGGATGGAAATTTGATGATAGTTCGACAGATAAAGAATGTCTGAGATCAACGCTCACGAGGACCAATGCAATGGTTGCTAAATCGAAATGTTTAAAAAAAGAATTACAAAATTATAAAAAATTATTATTAAAAAAAAACAACCTAGGATCATTGACCTCTTATACACAAGTCATTAGCTGAGAACATAGCGATTTAAAGTTCAAATGTATTGCCAAAGGGTGATGAGCTTGTTGCACCGATTAACACCATCTATCAGATTCCATGCACCTGTCTCTCTATCCAATAACACACTTAGCGCAGGTGAAAAAGGTCAATACACAACACACATCTTGGACGTTGGTCAAATCAATTGCTTACAAGCACTTACGTATATAATGAGATCGAGTGAATAAACTCATCAGAGAAGTGTAAAAGTGAAGTGGATTGTAAAACAATTGTTCACTTAAATTCACATCGTTTTACTGTATGACGTCACGTGAACAATAGGTTGAAGAAAATTGGTTTAGATGTTATTATTGTACGAGTATATTGATTTAGTACAGAAAATTATTACAGAATGAAAGAGAGAGGGGGAAAGTGAGGAAGAAAGAAAGTTGTTTGCGAAAGAGAGAGGGGGTGGGAGATAGGGTATTTGATTTCGATATGTTGTTTTCCACTTATTACCAAGACAAATTTTGATATTTCAGTAAAATGAATGATGAAATAGACAAATGCTTATCAGATTAAGTCCGTGTGATGGTTTAACATTAAAGTTGCCCTTTTATGATATTTATTTCAAGTACAGAATAATCAAATTTTACATTCTTCGATCAAATTTAAAAGTATCCGTCATATCAGACACAGAATAATGGAATATAAATTGTCATCATTGAAATATATTATAATATTTATTAAATAATAATTGGGATTTGATGATTGTAGTATATGTATTATATCTTCTTCTTCTTCTTCTTCTTCTATTCATCTTTTAGGCAAGAAAGAGACGAGAAATGGCTGGCGAAATTGGAGAAGCGATTTAATGCTATAGCTGGTGATGATAATCAAATAGACTTGGAAGAATTTAAAAGCGCACTGAACGTTAAGAAGGTATGTCATATCCATCCATTCAATTCCATTGTCCGTTTATTTATGAATGATATAAGAACATGACATTAAATAATAACAATAATGGTACATAAACAACAAGATCGGATTAAAATATACCTGGTGTGTAAGGGCTCTCCTCACATGTTGTTGTTCTATAAAAGGCATACAAACATTGAAATACAAATCCTATTTTAATTTCATGAATATTGCTTCATTGGCATTAAAAATGTATTGTTTTTATTTTTCTATGTATGAATCTGCGTCAGATGATGAAAGAAGTGATTGGGTCAGAAAATAGATAAACTGCATCGATATGACTATTGAGGCGTGGAGGTGTCGTGGTATATATATAGTCAGAAAATAGATAAACTGCATCGATATGACTATTGAGACGTGGAGGTGTCGTGGTATATATATAGTCAGAAAATAGATCAACTGCATCGATATGACTATTGAGGCGTGGAGGTGTCGTGGTATATATATAGTCAGAAAATAGATAAACTGCATCGATATGACTATTGAGGCGTGGAGGTGTCGTGGTATATATATAGTCAGAAAATAGATAAACTGCATCGATATGACTATTGAGGCGTGGGGTGTCGTGGTATATATATATATATTTTTTTTATTCCGTTTTATTTACTCTCAATCCAAGGGTTGAGGGTTGAGGGTTCGAATGCCAGCCCAGGTACTTGGCAATTGCTAGGCCCTCAGGAAGAACAGCATTAAAAGCTGATGAGGCTTCCCTGGGTAAACAAATTTATTATTATTATTATTATTACTATTATTATTATTATTATTATTATTGTTGTTATTCTCTACGGGTTCATTTTACAAATCTATCCTTAATAGCTCGGTAAAATTATTGATTGGTTAGTCACAGGCAGATTAGTCAATAAATTTGATTGAAAATGGAATGGTATCAGGCACTTTCTCTCGATCGATGTGGCATGAGATGGCGTGTCGCGATGAAAGCCGAAGCTTGTGTGTAAAGAAAATTGCCTCTGGCATGAATGTATTGTGATATCATAAAGATATCGTTTATTGCTTAATAACAGGTGTTTGCGGCATCGATGAAAGTCAGTCAAAATAGGGGGCTTCGAATCGCACTTTACATTGAAACACGCATTTCCAGAACACTATATCGGGTGAATAACAAACAAGAACAGGGAATAGATGTGATGGCTTATGCTGGATAGAGTCATTTTTAAACTACTGTCATCATATCATTATCTGCATTCAAATCCCTCCCCCCTCATATTACAATGACCTATTTTCATTTTATATTTATAAATAGCTGGCCCAAATGAAATTCGTTAAAAGTAAAACTGCATTACGAGAAGGGACAGTATACGAACATCCCTAATACACGTTATACCACTGCCTCAGTCACACTGCCAAACCGATTCATGATCCTTTCAGTATTGTTTGTTTCATGTGGTATTTTATTTTTATCATTCACAGGTGTTACAAATAAATATTTGATAAACATTCAACAAAGATTGATAATTACATACTATAATTGAAAGCTACATAACACACGACTTTTTTGAAAAAAAAATCAACATCATTATAGGGTATTTTAAGATATCATTTCAAATTGACATATTGAATATACTTGAGAAAATAAACACCTTGAGCATCTAACACCCATGAATTGGAACCTATGTAATAGACAGACAAAAACAAACAAACAAACAAATAAGCATAGACTTATAGTCTTTACAAAAATAAACATTAGAGATAAAGAGAAAATACAAACACACAAAAAAAAAGGGAAAAAGAGCTTTGTGGCGTCCAATAAACATGTTATGCCACTCATGACATCCTCATTTTCCTTCCTTCTTCCTTATTAAAAACTGTATGAATATAGTATCAAAGCTTACAACGACTATATTTGTAAATTTCCCACTTACGATGATGGATTCCTATGGAGTTATGATCGATTGCCAATTTGTATTAAGTATAGTGTTGTGTAATATCCGGTCTGTAGTCAGTTAGCTATCGGCCGGTCTCGTCGGTGTGGCTGAGGCATGATACAATCAAACATTAATAAGGTACAAAGGATCAGCACAATGACGTATTCAATGACGTAGTCTTCCTGTCATCGATCACGTGTCCGGTGACGTAGAGTAGGCCAAATAGGGGAAAGTTAACTTCAATACATCTTGTATTATTTCTTGTAAAAGACACCCGGCAAATTAAGTGCGTTAATAATTTACATGAACGCTTTAGGCATAACTCAGCTATAGACGGACTTGACTCTCAGCAATTGACTCTTCAGCCATTACTGTGGACCTTCACATCTAGTCTTTCATTTCATACTAGTCCCCTAACATCTATCTTGAGTTGCTCTCTGACACCCTTAGCCTGAAAAAAAAATTGTGTTTTGGTTCTCCGAGTCCCAAGACGAAAAACAACATTTCATCCTGTTTTCTCTCGTAGATTTTGGCGTGATAAAGATGTGGTGAAAGTTGTTGATTATAATGATGTCAGTACGAGTATCGAGTATCTGTGCAGACCTATAGTGATGAGATGCATGTGCTTCATTCCAATACAATTATTTGCTTACATTTGAAGAAAACATTTGTGTAAAAGAGAAGGAATAGTAGACCCATGCAGAAGAAGAAGAAGAAGAAGAAGAAGAAGAAGAAGAAGAAGAAGGAAAAAAAGTAGAAGAAGAAGAAGTAGAAGAAGAAGGAGAAGTAGGAAAAGGAGGAGAAGAAGAAGAAGAAGAAGGAAAAGGAGGAGAAGAAGAAGAAGAAGAAGAAGAAGAAGAAGAAGAAGAAGAAGGAAAAAAAAGGAAAAGGAGATGAAGATGAAGAAGATGAAGATTAAGGAGAAGAAGAAGAAGGAAAAAAAAGGAGAAGAAGATGAAGCATAAGGAGGAGAAGAAGAAGAACTGGAAGAAGGAAGAGGATGGGAATGAAAAAAGGGAGAGCTACTACCTTGAAAGAATGTCGGATTATAGAAGAACAGTATATTGTCAAAATCCAGTCAAACACTTACTACCAAACTGTGGGCAGTGTTCGTTTTGTTTTGTTTTGTTTTACTTTAGAAATATGTACTTAATTATATATCGTTAAATGAAACTTTTGTGGACAGCATCACTCTTGATGCTTTTGGCATTCATACTGATATTAAACACTACCGTTTTGTGCTAATAGAAATTTGCACAAAGTTAGTTAAAAAAGCAATTGAAAGAAGCTCTTTTAATTATTGCTGTCACTTTCCATGACCTCAACAAGAAGGTTTAGGAATGATGGTTGAGTTCTGTCATGCTTATCATTTCATTAATCCACTAGACGAGATCATAATTGATTGGCTTAACTCCGTCGGTCCTTTGAGCTCTAGCTATCGTGTGAATGCATCCATATCTTAACACCACTAACACAGACACATAGATTCATGATAGGTGTTGTTTATCAAGCTGGCTCGCTCACATCTTGAAATAGATGATTGACAATTTCAACAAACGATGTGAGATAAAGATAATGTTATTCCAGAGGCTACGACCTCAGGGGTGTGCCATGATCTGTATGGGATAAACACACTATCTCTCAAAAATGTTGAGATAAAATTCTCGACAATTGTTTTTCTTCCCTGTCTTGAGACTGCTGAAATAATTTGATAGAAGTCCTCGACATATACATGTTACCAAGACGTGTGATGTTTGTCATCTTTTTGTTACGATCCATTAATTATTTAATGGACTTGTAGAATATAACAGTAACATAACAACATGCCATTAGGCATTGGTTACATCAATTATCTCTTGTAATAATTTGTGTACTAACATGTTGGCTTCCTTTTGTAATTCCTTGTCTTCTCTTAAGTCATCCTTTCAATAATTGTTTGCTAACATAAGTGTCTAATCTCTGAATTGTATTCCATAACTTCATGTTTATTTTACTAAGTAACCTGTCATGAAAAATGTAATTAATTTTAGAGTGAAAATGCCTTACATCAAGAGCATCAGCGACGCTGTGTTTTGCGAGCAAAATTAAAGTATTTGATTAAATTAATTAAAATTCACTCACCAAATACTATAGAACATCGCTCACATTATTGAAACGTTGTATACGTATACATATATTTTCAAAAATGTGTTTCTCCTGTGTATGTATGTGAATGTATCGACATTCAAATACGAAATTACGGTTTATGGTTGAAATTGGTACTATTTATGCGAAACCGACTTCGGCTTTTGAGGTTTAACATTTATTTTCTGTTATTCAATTTCAGAGTGAACTATTCTGACTATAATATAAATGAAAATGTGACTAACAATGTAATTTTATTTGACTGCTTATTAGCACTGACGTCGAAATTGAAATGTCGCCATGCTGTTGTTAATAATAAAAATCATTGTAATAAAAAGTGTATGACTTTCGTAACCTTGTATACGGCTAGGCATACATGTTGTGGATGTTTTTGCTTATATGAACCAGTATTTTCAATGACTTTCGGATGAGAGCTTAATAACCTCATATCGGTGCAGGGGAAAACATTTTGACGTATTTTGCAGCCATTAGCAATCCCTCCAAATTGAATGTTTCAAATTGGGATTTGATTAATTTCACTCACTTTCTGACCAAGTCAAGCCGAGAGTGGCAGAGAGAAGTACGTTTGTAGAAAAGGGTTGAGCTGGAGGCATGTCAGGTGCATGGAAGGTTTATTATTTATGATGAAAAGAAACCGAATATATTTAGTTTAATGTTAAGATATAACATTTGCAAGATCAGTTTGTGCTCTTGCTTTTGTATGACAAATTTATAAAAATTAATCATTTACATTTACATTTTACAAAAAGCTTCAAGGTAAAAAGAGTTCTCGGACGGAATTACATCAGCAAATTTGATAATATTCTGCCCTTCAACTTTCCACAAGAATTACTTTTTTCTTTCCGTTTTTTATTGATTAAAGACAACAACCGGATAATAGTAGAATCAAGATTAAAATTAGAGAGAGAGAGAACAAATAAAACATGAATAAATGAATGAAGAAAAAAAACAGCATGGATATATCAGTAAATTATTCTGAATTCTTTACATATCGCCCCATGAAGTCATTGAGAGATTCAGTGCGATCTTACTCATGAATTAGATTTGTAGATACATTTGTTTTACAAAACGTGAAGTAGGCTCTATTAAAAAATGTAATAAATAAATTCAAGTCAATTCAATCTATTTTTTGTTGTTGCACAATTGATAAAAAACACAATAACAAACACAATACAAAGTCAATTCCAACAAATAACACAACGAAACAGAAGTATCAAAATGTGGGGGACAAACAACGGCCAAAGGTATGTACCTATAGACACAGTTACGTTTTGATTTTGTTTCCTCCGACATGAAATTCTATATTAACACTATATGTCTAATTTCCCCTATTTAGTCATTCTTTGCTGAGCGGTTCTTTGAGCTCATTGACACCGATCAGTCAGGGAGTATCAGCTTGAAGGAACTGATAGGTGCTCTGCGGCTTCTTGTCAATGGAACAGAACAAGAGAAGCTCCACTTTCTCTTCCAGGTTTATGACGCAGATGGTAAGCTTGATTCATACAAGGGTTCACGACTGTCATACCGCCAAATACGTACATGGGCGCGCTCTACCTGGGCCCTGTTTCATAAAACTTGTTATCAATAAACAAGTTGCAATAACTGTTATAAGCTAGTGAAATCGTGGTATTTGATTGGCTGAGAGCAAATCTGTAATATGAATTTAGCATTTGTTATTGAAAACAAGTTTTATGAAACAAGGCCCTGGTTTGACAGTGGCATAGCGTGACCCAGGCGTTATGGGGGCTCTGGTACTATGTTGGGGGGGGGTGGAACTGGTTTTACTAGATGGATGAAATTCGAGAGAATAATACCATCAAGTGACGGAGTGTGGGAGGGTAACATATCATCTTATTTTCATGTTGCCTTCCCCTCGAACAATGTACGTAAGCCATATGTATTCAACTCGGTCCTTATTTGTTTTACAAAACTACAATATAAAATAGGTGTCCCCTAAAACAGTTTTATAATATGTTATGTTTTCTTTCAATATGAAGTTATCTTTTTTCGATTGGCGACCTTTAAAGCTATTCACCAGTGCATCTTCATTAGAAAGAGTAATTATCCATTCCAAGAATTCCACCCATCTACATCATCCTTGATACCAGACCGATCATATGCAAGAGTAAAATTCACGTGACGTACTTCAAAAAGGTTTGTGTATACAGAAGATAAGCACCTTCCCACTTCAACTGAAGATGATGAACTGAAGATGATGCTGGTCCATAATGCTAACACACTCCCTCAGTAGGCCTACTCAGTAAAGAAGATCTTGTGACGGGTTTAAACTCATTATCAGACAAGGAGCTCGATTGAGAAAACTTGATAATGGACAGAAATAAACAGGACGAAGGACAAGTTACCACTGGTGTATGAGAAAGCTATACTGAGATAGAAACCTGAGAGAGAGAGAGAGAGAGAGAGAGAGGTTGAGGGGTGTAATAGCTATAAGGAGCAAGATATCGAGAGACAGAGGGAGAGAGAGAGGGAGAGAGAGAGAGAGAGAGAGAGAGAATGAGGGGTGTAATAGCTATAAGGAGCAAGATATCGAGAGACAGAGGGAGAGAGAGAGAGAGAGAGAGAGAGAGAGAGGTTGAGGGGGTGTAATAGCTATAAGGAGCAAGATATCGAGAGACAGAGGGAGAGACAGAGGGAGAGAGAGAGAGAGAGAGAGAGAGAATGAGACTTGAAAAGAAGAGAGGATAGAGAGAGAGAGAGAGAGAGAGGGATACCACAAAATTGAAAGTACGTATTTTCGATTTAGTGGTGGGACTCAGAGAACGAAAGTGAGACTGAAAAAAAGAATAAAGTGAGAGAATGAGTGAGAGAGAGAGAGAGAGAGAGGTGTTTAATGAATAGCACTATGTCACCTTGTTAAAAAAAGACAACATACAAAAATCAAATTATATCATTTTTTAACGCTATCACTATCAGGGAGCGGATTTATCGACTTCGATGAACTCAAGACGGTACTTCATTCATGCACGGCTGAAAGTGCGTTGACCCTGAGTGATGAAACATTGACGGAGCTCACTGAAATCCTCTTCGACGATGCTGATGTCGATGGCGATGGTGAGGTCAGCTTTGAAGAGCTTTCTGAGCAGCTACAGCGGTACCCTAGCATCACGGCTAATCTCAGTATCAGGTAAGAATGGAATGGGGACGACATTTTATCCTGAATTCATTATTTTTCGTTTATTATGTTCCCTGGATAATAGCTATAAACTATTGCTATTGCCATCTACTCAATTAGCCAATGATCTAACAATACCTCCGATATAGCTATTACATCTTTTTTAATGAGAACAAATAATAAATTCAAAGATCCAAGGTGCATTTAAAACATTGGATTTTTTAAAATACTATTGTTATATTATTTTTTATTTTGATAATAATCTTAAACCATCACTACCTAGCAAGTATTGCCGCATTTGGTACGTTTGTGGAGAAAAGAACTGAATAACAAAAATGTCATAGAAATGTCACTGATAGACGATAAAAGAAAACAAGAAAACTGAACCATCGTTGCGCAAATGATGGCAATGGCAGTTTGTCAAGAAGATTATGAAAGTTAAGAGGGATTTTACCAAATACAAGATAAATGTTACGTTGTTCAGACTTCTTCCCGGGTATTGCGTTGATCTCTCCTCAGTTATTGATGACGTCAGTCTAATATCAAAGGATATTTATAATGACAAATTGACAGCTGTTTGCCTGGTTTATGATGAACATCTCACCCTCTTAATATATTGAAACGTCGTTAAATATATTTATATTTAACGAAAGCAGGTGAACGCATTTTAAACAGGCTATACCAAACAAATCCCCTGTATTCAAAAGGAAAGAGAGAAAACACAATTAATTATTCTGATGTATTTAGAGAACAGAGAAAATTGAATGCGTATCTGTTACTATATACGGAAACTGCGATATTATTCTGCCTTAGAGTTATCAAAGAAAATAAAGGTATATACGTATAATAATAAGTTTATGATCACTGATTTAGTTCCTAGATGTTATCATAATGATTGCCAAGTCATGAAGGCCCAAAGATAAGTTTCTAATTGCAAAATTATCGTCATTATGAGCTGAAATTTTGAACATGTATTCGTAAAATTAGATTTAGCTGATTCTCATATTTTAACGTATATACTGTGGAAAATCTTGTTTTTATTTTCTAAACAAAACAATATTTTGATTGATATATATATGATTATGGTTCGCTTTATTAACTATAAAATTAGAATCTGCTTTGTGTTACAAATCGATGCTTTAACACATTTCTGTGTCGCTTATATTTAGCTGGGTGCAAGAGTATATAATGCCTATATAAATTTCAGGTCGTGCTCTTAAACCTGATAAATGCAATCATATTTAACCATGCAATGTAAAATTAAGCAAATGCTAATTCAAACTAATTCCCTTAAAGATAATGGATCAAATACATGTTGATTCATCAAATTGCTCGTTCGTGAACTGTGCAACGTTTACATAGAATTCGATTCTAGAAAATGAATGCCAAATGGATTCAATAAAAAATCAATTAAATAAATCTAAAATAAATCACCTTGACGTTTCAGATGGTGAATATAAAAAGCAATACATGGATTGGCTTTCATAAAATTATGTTTAATTCATTAAGATAAAGCTAGTTGACATTGAAATTGCAACTTATGATCCAAAAGTCAATATACGGCTCCCGATTGAGTATAATGTCTGATACATGCAAATAATATATGATACGTTTCATCTAAAAAAAAATGTAATAATGCAACAACATATCAAGTCAACATCAAAGAGAAAAAAAGCTAAAGCTGACGTGTTATTTTCTGGTTTGCTCTATTGTAATCAGATTAATCTTCTTGGCCTTAATTGAGGTCAGTAATAAACATCCATAGCGTGAAGATTCGCATCACCAGTCTATTTTAGGAACCGCAATTAAATCATGCCACATGTTAACTTATTAAGTGCATGATTGTAAATCCACACAATTTCATCAAGAACACCTTCTTGCGTATTCAGCATGAATATTCATGCGTTATATTGGATTAGTGAATTAGAGAACTGCCTCGCACATTTCGCAAACTATACTACACTCCTTATCGTAGCAGAAAAACATTTGGTTGTTGAAAATCACTATTTAACGGATGGGTATGCATCTAGCTGAACCTATAGACCCTGTTACTGTTAGCAAGTTTTGTCATCGGAGCTTGACTCAAATTAAAGTACTCCTCTACTGATATTTTATGACTCTCAGATGCATCACAATAATGTCCATTAATAATAGGCGCTTTTATTCATTAATATGGCCCTAACACAGTAAATTATCTCGAATTTATTATTAATGATTGATATACAGTCATCTTTTTAACAATGCGATGTAATTGTTATCTTCGAAGTGAAGAAGCAGTCTTCACATTGCTTCTCTGACCCCTCCGTACCATATTTTTTTCTTTTCTAAATGATGTAGATTTATTCAATCTTTATGACTTTCCCCACTCATCCTCAAATATCATTGCCTTTATAAGATGCTTTCCTGTTGCATTTTATATCATGTACTGATTTGTATTGTATTTATTAAACTTCATTGATATACATCAATATTCTGTTTATAAACATATAAATCAATATACAATGCAATGTAACACATCAATATTCTGTTTGTAAACACAATATATATTATATATCATATATCATATAAATCAATTTACAATGCAATGTATATAGCTCTTTTTTCTTCTTGTAATAACATGATACATAATGCATAAAGTAAATAATATAATTTACCATAATACATCCGAATATTTACCTAATATTATAACAATCATGCAAACTTTCATCAAATCTGATGTGCCTTCTTTTTCGTACTCTTGCTTCTTTAGTCGGCAAACATTTACACACTATGCTTTTCGATTGTATTCGCAGCTTTGCCAAATTAGAATGTAATGGAAACCAAATAGATAACCCCGCCCTGTGTCTCTCTCTCTCTCTCTATCTCTCTCTCTTTCTCTCTCTCTCTCTCTTCCTCTCTCTCTCTCTCTCTCTCACACGCTCTCTCTCACTTCTCTCTCTTTCGCTTTGCCTCTCTCCCCTCCCCCTATCTCTCCCCGTCTCAGGTAATGATGTACCCATGTGATTTGGACTGTTATATATTATGTTGCGAATCTTTTGAAAACTGATGGATAAATAGATGGATGGATTGATTAGTGGATGAATTGATGGATGGAATGAAAATAATGGATGTCTGGTAAATCATTAAACTGAACGATGAATACGTTGATTGCATGTGAGCCAGAACCACATTAGTTTTCAATGAACACAGCATTTCTATATTGTGTGTAAATACCTATTTTAATCCATTCTAGGTGTTTTCACATTGGAGCATGCACAGACTTCAATGAGGCCTTCATACTGTACAAACATCAATTATTGCAAAGGTCATATTGAATCGCACTCTTTCACCAATCACTGTAAGTCGTGTGACTTCAAACAAAATTTGCCTACCTACTCAGCATAAGTGAGGTTAACTTCCGAAATGAAAATCAAATACTCTTATTGGTAAATCCATCCTCAAAGGGGCGTCAAAACATGACAATTTAATCAAGTTTGCAAACAAATTGATACATTTTTTCCTCTCAATATAACGGAAGCTATAGATTATTCATGCAATAGTTTTAAATGTGAGAAAGCAAATTTAGAGTGGATATAGTGAAGGCCGAAAAAAAGTCATGAGCACGTACCTTGTTTGTAATTGTGCTTGGTGGTGGGAATAACTAATGTAACGGTAAAAGCTTATCTGCTAGGAATTATAACAGGGAATTTAACCCCTAATATCCTATCATTTTGTCCCTATTGTAATCGTTGCCTATACCACAGACATACTCTGATTGGCTCACTTCGAATCATCGAATCATCGCGTCCGGTCGGGTAGTCGCGTTACACGACTTGCCGTAGGGTTTTCACTAAGTGTCGGGCAACTTGGACCAGACCATTTATAGATGAGAGGGATTTATTCACAAACATTACCCTTGAAATTTCATGAATAAAGGGGCATGATAAGTTTTCACAAAAGGTAGAGTAACGCCAGTGGCGGATCCAGGGGCCGGGGCCCGGGCCCCCTCCCCTAGCAAAAAACAGGTAAAAACACCCTTTTTTTGAAAAAAAAAGAAGATGGGCCCCCTCCCCTGGCGCCCAAGGAGGGGGGGGGGGCGGTGGGAAAAAAATTACCCTTCCCGGAGGGGAAAATTTTTTTCGGGTGCCAAATGTTTTTTGTTTTTTTGCTCACTAAGTTGTTAGTGGAATGCACGCTATGTCATTGGTTATTATTTATGTATCCGGCAAAGAGAAAACCAAGAAAGCAGTCAATACAAAGCAACAGTACGTGAGTTTTGAAGTGAGTCACATGGATGCCGGGGAAAAAAAGAGATTAATTAACTTCTTTTCCAACCCATGTGACCTCGCGTACATAAATACGTACATGATAGCAAGATAAAACAAGTAGTGAATTTAAAGTCTGACAGAAAAAGAGAACAAAAAACAATTAATGTCGCATGATGTACATGTATATGTCTTTAAAAGGGGGTTAATGAAAGTGTGATCAAGCGAGTTGATTATACTAGTCGAAAGATGGTGTCTATTTGATGAATAAGAGGCTATCCGCCATGTATGTGATAAGGAGATACACCAGACTCAGAATGTTATGATATCAAACATGACTTCATATAATTCAAAGGAAAAATGAAATTTCGTGGGGCAATTCATGAACACTCCTAAACCTATTAAAGTCATGATAGATGTATCCATAGTTACATTATGCTCTATGCGGTTTTCATTGTCAGTTTTCTTCAAATCTACTCGCTACTTTAATAGGAATTCATGTCAGCGGAAATTTAACATTGAATGCTTTAAGAAAAACATATGCCCACACCTAAACAGTTTCGTAAGTTGCTGTTTTTTAAAGTCGTTTGATTGTCCTGTTTCATTCACTGACAACTGTAAGGTATGTTGACATAAAACGGTTCCTTGTAATACAATCTTGGTTATGGAAAATTAATTCAAACAGCCAAACAAACAAAAATCGAGGTTATGTGTTACATAAACATATTATCATTAAAAAAAACAGAGGCGGAATACATAGCGCTTGCATGCTGGTGGCGGTTTCCCTTAACTCTTCTACCTACTATACCAAAGGAGTTACCCCAACTCCAAATCACCTCTAATTACCATACCATTATTAGAATGGAGGTTACCTATCGTCATCGTGACCTATTTATTAGATCTTTAGATAACGCGACTGACGATGATGCTATGTGGGAGGCACCATGGACCCTAAGACTCCCTAGGATACGTAAATCAATGTACAGGTAGGTTGCAATGATGTTGATTTAATCTTCAGGATAGTAACAGGTGGAAAAGCGCGACTTTGATCTAGGTGGTCGGCTGGCTTGGAGTCATGATTGAAATGGAGGTGGGTGTGGTGATGGTGATGATGGTATAGGGGTGTGAAATGATGGAGGGGGTGATGGGAGTCACTATGATGGCTGGCTGGGAGTCATGATTGAGATGGTGATTGGTGCGGTGATAGTGGTGAATGTGATGATGGTGGTGGGTGTGGTGGTGGTACGTGGCGGTGTTGGGAGTTTGGTGGTGGTGGTATGGAAGTATTGTCTTTTGTGATATGGATGATGCTATATGAAATGATGTAGAGGACGATGCCAGTGACTGTGATGATGATGATGATTATGATGGTGATGATGTTACTGGTTCTCATGATGAAGTGACGTTTAAGGGTGTCCTACATAGGGTGTAAGGATGATGTTAAAATGAGCACAGATATCATTCTATACGTAGTACTTGAATTTGACGGCCCAAAAGTGTCCGGGATAAAATAATGCATTGACAAAGTCACGAAAGTACTTTTTATATTTGAAAATTTAACATTCTTTTAAAACCCATAATGCAACTTTCTACATAGTAATGTATACGTAACTCTAGTGAGAAAACAACTTCCTATCCTAAAGGAAGTTTGACAGTATATAATGGTATGATATTCATATGCCTGGAATATTATACCGAGTGTCGAAAGTTTGCTCGTACGGTTTGAAAGAAAAGCCTTTGCATTGGTCTTCGGTTCCAACTGAGCTGGTTTGGAAATCATACAGAGCATCTTCCTATTGCCATCTTGTTGATATATTATGGATATACATTAATATAACCATAACTCACTGATCTTACAGGTAGTTCATAGCAATGGTAATAGACCCGTAAAGTATTTTCGTCATGACATCTTCTCAAAATAATCATGCCCTTTGAACTTTTGTATGTTATGATGAAGACGTCATGTAGTGATCTGATCATCGATCAAACCAGATTCAATTCGGTTTTTATTCCCAAAATAATTCCCTCGGATTGTCTTTTTTTTTTTCAAAAGAAATGAGGATAATCCGTTTTTCATTTCCACAGGGCTCTGAAACAAGGTCATCATTTCCACTGAGTATTAATTCCATAGTTTTTTAAAAACCTGAATCAATCACTCTCGCTTCATCTTGTGTGTCCTACATAACAACTAAGCTTCAAATAGAAAATAAAAAAACCTTTTGGGCGGGGAGGGGATGTTCTTCAATTAATTTGTTAACATAATTTGATCATTTTTCCTTTACATATTGCCATCACAAGCAAATCAAATAGAAAATATGAAAACTTTTGGGCGAGGAGGGGATGTTCTTAAATTTGTTAACATAATTGGATCGTTTTCCTTTACAAATTGCCATCCCAAGCAAATAAAGAATAATGTACTTTCCAAATCGTCTATGAGGACAATAACACTTATTACAATATCATTTGTCGACGTAAGACTCTAGTTTGAAAACTTCGAATGATTCTCATTACTGCTCACATATAAGTCATATACCCCGTCAGCCCCATGTGAAATAAACAACCACGTCATCTAGAGACTGATTGGAAATCTGTCAGAGTCTGGACGAGGCTAATAAAGTCATACATATTGAAGAAACAATTCTTATATGCCTACGATTTTTGCTGTTAATGTTTCCAAAGATTCATCTTATGAATATCACCTCTAAAATAAAAGTACGATAAGAATCATTTTCGGGTTTATGACCCTGAATTTACGATCATCACCAGGAACTAAATCTTATGCAATGATCATATAGCTAGCTTTACATCAATTGAACTTTCGGTTATTCTGTTCTATTCCGTATTATCTCCATTCTAAGTCGACTAACGTAGGATTTGTTCATCTTTTTTTCTTCTTCATAAGTGCTGCTGAGTGGCTAAACCCTCAAACCAGCGATGCTGACCCGACGAAGAAACAGCAACCAGAACAAGCGAGCTCGACCTGTTGCAGCTATCACACAGTCCGTAATCACTTCTCAGTCATTATCTTCGCAGCCGTCTTCGTGATGATCAACGCTGGGCTGGCAGCATGGGGTGCGTATGAAGGCTATCAAAGCATTGATGATGAAAGGCATCCAGCTGCAATCTGTATCGCGAGAAGTACAGGTGGGTTGGTTCTCTGTCAAGAGCTTTGTCTTCTTCTTCTTCTTCTTCTACTTATCCTTCTCCTACTCCTTCTTCTTATTATTCTTCTACTCCTTCCCCTACTCCTTCTTCATCTTCTCCTCCTCCTCCTCCTTCCTTTTCTTCCTTTTTGTTCTTCTTCCTCCTCGTCCCCTTCTTCTTCTTCTTCTTCTACTTCTTCTTCCTCCTCCTCGATCCTCACCCCACTGCTCCTCTTCTTATCCTAATCATTCTCTCCTTTTCTCTCTTCAAACGCTTTCTCCCACTCGCCCCCTTCTCTCTCTCTCTCTCTCTCTCTCTCTCTCTCCCTCCACACTACCCAGATTCTTCATCCCCTTGTCTATCCATGGACCTAGTAGGTCCATGATTGGATTCACGAAAAGATAAGAAGAGACAGTCAAAGCTTATAAATGTCTATATGTTGTATCAATCATTTCACAGGTCGCTGTCTTAGTTTCAATTGTTGTTTTGTGCTGGTTCTGATGCTTCGAAAGCTGCTGACGAGATTACGTAATACATTCCTGATGTCAGTGCTTCCTCTCGATCAGCATGTCACCATCCACAAGGTTGTCGGTGTTCTCATCCTCATATTGACAATTATTCACGTCGCCGGTCATCTTACCAACATCGGTAAGAAACTCAAAACGATTCTTGTAAACAATAAAGATGAGTTGATCCTTAACCTGCTCTAATCCCAGTCCCCCCTTGACCTATTCCACGGGGCTAGGCGAATCAATAATTGTCCAGACCCATTGATCAGGAGAGTATGCCCATAACGGTTCGAGTTGGGCACAATATGGCGAACACTGCTTTGCTGGGCAAGTACAAAACAAAAGGATGTACGCCATGTAGTGACCAACTGAAACCAAGTTGTCCAAACTCTGTTTAAAGATAGCTCTGATAGTGTCAGGAGGGAGGCACCGCCACGGGTTTAAGTTTTTAAAACACCAAAAGTATTCCAATCTCGGGTTGTAATTGCTAGCAATTTCCAGTTTGTATCTTTACAATCAGTACTGCAGTAGTCACTTACAGTCATGTTACCATGGTAAAAGAAAGAAATCATTGTAAGATACAAGCAAATATGGCAAGAATGAATATATAGTATATTGTTGTAGTTGATTGTAAGTTGTTTTTAATATTACATGGTCCAGGTTGTATTTTTTTTTCATTGGCAGGACTGACCTACCAGGCAGAGATGATGAATGATACGACGTTGACGGAGATCTTAACCCGACCTGTAACTGGTGTGGGTCTGGTAGAGAGCGCTTGTAACATCACTGGTTTGGTGCTGGTTGTTGTACTTGTCGTCATGACACTATGCTCCTTACCTTTCATCAGGAGAAACGGATATTTCAAAGTAAGATCATGGGTACCCGGTAGGATGCGAATTTTAATGTGGTTGGATTGGCATGTGTGCGCTTGTAAAATGGCGCCTTGCCTAGCGGATTAGCAATGAAATCCAATGACCCGGGTAATAATGATTACGATATAGAGTGCGTAGAAACATAGTATTAAGCAATTTATAAATATGACTGTTATCCATATTCATCCACCGATTAGTTGAGCTCCATGCAGTGAATACTAGAGAATACAATCATAGATGATGAATTATATTCATACCTTAAAATTGTGATTTTGGCCCCTGATAATTAGTTTGATGTTTGATCATCAATATTACATGTATTAAATATCTAAAGGCAAATGTGCTCTTACTTCTTTATAATTGCTTTTATTTATAGCTCCTGATCAGTATTGGTCTGATAACTGATTCTTTCTTTTGTTTAATTTTTATTGGTCTTAATTCTAGGTCTAGACAGTTCTTGGGATGCATATAATATTGATTTGGAACTTTGGTTCATAAATATGCCCTCTCCATGAAAATGATAATGTGGTATTTGGTTTCTATGAAATCGGGCTATTTCCGATTATATTATTTTAGGTACACTGGCGTTATATTTATCGATCCATGATTTCATATTTTAAAAATGAATTAAAAGCCCCGTTATACCTCTTACATGAAGCAGAGTTCGCATACAGACAATTTTTTTTTCTTAATAGAAATTTCGTTTTATTTCCCTTGTATGAAAAGACTACATAGTGCATCGTGTAAATATCTTTTACCTGATTGACTGGTGTTGTTCCCTTTCTCTCAGGTATTTTATTGGACCCATCAGCTGTGTATTATCTTCTGGTGTTTGCTCGTCATGCATTCCAAGTACTTTTGGATGTGGTTCACTGTCCCAGGTATGATCTACATAGCAGAACGTTTCTTACGTCTTCGGATGTATAGAAGAGCTAGGTTTGGAATCATCCATATTCAAGAGGGATACGTGCTACCAGCTAATGTAAGTAATAGTATCAAACATCGACGTTGCCCAGGGCTTTGTAAAATATCTAGAAAATAAATAGAGGTGTCGTAGTCGAGTGGTCTAATCACTCGACTGGGAATGCAAAGGTCGTTGGTTCGATCGCCGGCACGGCACTTGTGCAAGGCATTTTATCTACTTTGCTCCTCTCCGCACAGGTGTCAAATGGGTACCGGGTATAGGAATTGAACGTCCAGGGGAGTGTTTCACAAAGACTAAGATCGACTTTAAGTTGGACTTAAATATGGCAGGCCGTTGTTGCCACTAATTTGCTCTCACCATTCACTGGCATTGGTCTCTCAAATCCTGGTCACAAATCTACAGAATTTACATTTTTTGATAATTCATTATTGAAGTAAAAAATATTGTCTAAAGATCATTGGTGAGAGCAAACAGTGGCATGAATGGCCTGCCATAGTTAAGTCCAACTTAAAGTCGATCTTAGTCTTTGTGAACAAGAAATCATTACCCGCTATACATCTACTACACCCGGGTATAAAATAGCCTGGGATAAAATGCCTTGTCTTTAAGGACGCTAGCAAATAAGTCATACCCGGTATACTACATCCGGGTTGAAAGAGAATACCGTGAATAACATTCTATCAGCAGCTCTAGGTCATCACACAGTCCTAGAAGCTAAGTTTGTACCTACCCGCAATAGGTTTTTATTTTATATAAATATCATTAAAACTAGAAATTAAGCCGCGACAATTAATGCCAGAGTATATTCTACGCATTGGTTTTGAATGATAAACATACATCAGCGACATCAGAATTGATAGATTATTGGTGTCCTTTGCTAACATAAGTAGATTGAAATGCTTGAGTATTTTGATTATTGTAAATTCAAAGAAAAAAATGGATAAATCCTTCACAGGTTGTTCATCTTGTCATCCAGCGTCCTGCGAATTTCAAGTTTCACGCTGGAGAGTACATCTATGTTAATATTCCTTCCATTGCATCTCATGAGTGGCATCCATTCACTATCAGCAGTGCGCCAGAACAACAAGGTAAGAAAACATTTCTCTTTCATTTTATTCAAACTTTTGTCCGTTGAACACGAGGCGTTTTAAGTCTGACGTATTTGGGCTTCGTCAGCGAGTGGCGCGGCTTTTGTTGCGCCATGTGAGTAAATACAAAACTAACAGTGTGAAATTGTTTTGTTTTACTGGGCCCCATTTCACAAAACTTGTCATCAGTGACAAGTGACAGTTTCTGTTATAAGCTAGTGAAATCCTTGCTACTGATTGGTTATCAGCAGATTTGTCACTGATTTTTGTCATTTGTCATTGAAAAAAGGCTTTGTGAAACGGGCTCCTGGAGTAGGAACCAATTTGCCTAGACGGGTATGATTAGTGTAGATAATGGCGCAATCGAATTGACGCATAATGTGCAAAGGACGGTATAGGGTCTTGCTTAAACTGCTAGTTATTTCAAGGTATATGAATTAACTTTTGAAACTGTGTGCTGAAATTAAATAAGTCTGAAAGATTACGTAAAGCAAGTATGCAATTTCTTTGAGCTTGTAGTTATCATGATAAATATGATGTTGATTCTTATCTCTTTTATATATTTTTGTGTGAATCTCCCAGAGTTCTTATCCCTGCACATACGATGTCTGGGGCACTGGACAAAGAGACTCTACGATGTGTTTAAAGAACGTGAGCTGGCTCAGCTGAGAGAATCGCCTGACCTCTGTGACATCGAGAATGATGACATCACTACATGTCTAAACCACAGGAACATGGACAAACCATTAGATGTTGTAGCTGAAGTATGTTCTACCAAGACCACACCCTCAGGGTCACCATCCCGCCAGCGGGATACCCCCTTAGATTCTCCATTACGTAAGACTGGTCAAGGCTCTCCTCAGAAAACGAGTGGTAGAAAGCGGAACATCAGCGGTGAAATGAACTCGGGATTTGAACCCGAATCGCCGATCGATGCCGAAGCTAAGAAGATGGCCCTTGTGGATGGGATTCCATGTAATAGCCATAGGAATGATGATGTTTTATCGGGAAAAATGAGTGAGTCTCTTCAGAGAGCGAACTCAATTGGAGGGAAGCTACCAGGTATTGTGAATACTAGTGATTTTACATCTAAGACTGACGAACCAGTCAGAGATGGAGGGTCACCGTTTCACGTCACCGCGGTGGATGAAAGAACGACCGAGTCAAGATTCGTCAAAGGCAAATGCTTCCAACTGAAGCACCTGAACTCACTCGAGAGCATAGACATCCAGGATGCCATGAATGCTATGCCTTCAATACCGGCATCAAACGGCCATGGAACAGTGTTAGACACGACTGCATCAAACCCACCGCAAGGAGACAGCACTGAAGTACCACCGGTGATGGTTAAAAGGACAGACTCTAGTCTGAGTAGGAGGCTATTTACTAAGAAACTGAATGACAATGCGAGTAGGAAGACAGGTCCACCGTTGAGCAAGAGGAACAGTCGTAAGAAGCTGAGGAGGAATCACACCTTACATTCATTGGATGTTGCTAGGAGTCTAGGTGGTGCTCCGCATACAGGAATGGAGGTAAAGTACCAAGATGGTCCCTTGAACTCTTTTGAAAAAGAGTATGTTTACACGAGCAGATGATACAACCAATATTCTTCAGCAAAACATAGATGCTGAGTATATACGTGACAACTTCACGTTTTGTTCGTCTTCCGAAATGGAGTTAACCAGAATAGATTGGATGAATGATGTTCCAAATATTATTTTCTTATTATATGTATTGCATCCCCAACTTGATTATTATGATTTTAATGCAGCACCGTTTAGATGATGCATTCTTATTTGGTAAAATATTATTAGAAAATGTAAGGCCTCAAATCAATATGAATAGGAACCATAGCTGAACGTGTATTTCTCTTCTGATCAGTATTTTAATAATAAATTATATATCTTCCAGGTTATATTAGATGGTCCGTATGGAGCACCTGCGCAGCATATCATGGAGGCTGAACATGCCGTACTCATAGGGGCAGGAATAGGCATCACACCGTTTGCCTCTATCCTGCAGAGCATACACGAGAGATACAAGGCAGCCAAGAAGCACTGTCCAAACTGTCATCATGCCTGGGTGGCTGATGCGGCAACTATTCTTAAAACCAAGAAGGTAATGTTCATACTTATGCTTAACTCTTCCTATGCCGATATCATTATTTCACTATGTTATAAAATATAATAATATAATATTTGCCATCACACATTGCTCCACCTAATAGTACGATTATGATTGTCAATCAACGATATCCATGTTTAGAGCAGGAATCATAATATTGTCAATTTCCAAGAATTATTCTATGCCACCATTTCAATTGCAGTTTTTGTACAAGATTTCCTCTCAGTTTACCATCAAACAATAAGGAACATAATGAAACTCTTCTTTTTTCCTTTTACCATAACTTCCATGAACAGAAATGATTACACTTATAAGGTTTGATACCATTAGTAGATTACCATCTTCTGTCCTTCAGCCAACGAATGATGTTTCATTTTCTCCACACTACCAAATACGGGGCATAGAACGATTTTTTTACATAATGATTGACGAGCATTTCACTAACAAGATATATTTTAATAAGGCCTATTGAGTGGAAGGAGGAGGAGGACGGAGACAATGATAGCATTAATACTGATCGTGGTTTGGGTGGTGATAATGATGATGGAGGTGATGATGATGACGACGACGATGATGATGATGATGTTATGATGACGACGACGACGATGATGATAATGATGATAGAGCTGATGATGACGACGGCGACGATGATGATGATGTTATGATGACGACGATGACGATGATGATGATGATGTTATGACGACGGCGACGATGATGATGATGATGATGTTATGATGACGACGGCGACGATGATGATGATGATGATGATGATGATGATACTTCTAATTACATTCTTTCGTCATAACTCTTATTTCAAGGTGGACTTTTTCTGGATCAATCGTCAGCAGCTGTCCTTCGAGTGGTTTATCAGCCTTCTGAACGCCATAGAGATGGAACAGGCTGAGATACCTGTAGCAGGTCGTTTTCTCGACATCCATCTCTACATGACATCTGCTCTCTCACCCAGTGACATGAAGGCCATCGGACTCCACGTCGCTCTCGATCTCATTCACAAGAAGAATAAGCGAGATACAATCACGGGCTTGATGACGAGGACCCAGCCGGGAAGGCCGGATTGGGAAGAAGTACGTTATAATCTTTTCAATAATTACTCTTGCCATAAATACTTGGGTACAAAATTCACGATCGTACAAACTCCTCCCTCTCGTATACAATCTCTCTCTCTCTCTCTCTCTCTCCCTCTTTATCTCTCTCTCTCTCTCCCTCCCTCTTTATCTCTCTCTCTCTCCCTCTCTTTCTCCCTCTCTCTCTCTCCACCCCGCCCTTACCCTGTCTTTTTATTCCTTGCTCCGCTTTGCATTTTCATTTCATTATTACGCACAACTATTTTGAAGTAGGAGATAATAAATACCAAAATTTTAGCAGAAAATTGACCCAATATAATAATGATTTCTATAGTACAGGGCAAGAAGCAAAACAAATGATATGCCATATCTTTCACCAGTGATGACTTGCAAAGACCTGGCGTTTAAAAAAAAAAAAATACATGAACGTAATCAATGATCAACGTTTGTATCTGTACTTGATCCCAAATACAGGTTTTCCAGAATCTAAAACGGCAACAGAAAGGCAGAATCACCGTGTTCTTCTGTGGCTCTCCTGCTCTTGGGAAAATTATCCGAACTAAATGTTTGAAGTATCAGATGGACTTCAGGAAGGAGAACTTCTAATCCTTGGACCAAACTCTTCGGTTGATCATGATTAGCAGCTAAGGCCTAAGGGACGTATTCGACCCTGAGCCTCCATTGATTACGCATCAACTGTGCCAAGTATGATCTCACGAAAATCATCTGCGATAATCGACGTTTGTTTTGAGATAGTATACTTCTTGAAATCTACTATCCACTTTGAAAAGTTCAGCAAACTGACTGCACCTAACAAAACCTTCAATCGTATCGCCTAATATTTTTAAAGCAGTAAGGTTTTGTTTTCTTCAACTATGAATAATGATGCAATAGACAAACAAATATACGTGTGAGAACATGGGATAAAGGAATATGTGACAGACAGTAGTGTAAAGTCTGGACACATATTATATCCCAAATGAATGGATGAGCGTATACGTTAAAGAAAAGTGGACGTTTGAATATCTCAATCAATTTAATAAATAATAATTAATAATAACAACGTTTCTTATAAAGCGCTTACCACCGAAGTCTCTAAGCGCTATAACAAACAGAATAGGCTGATAAACAATTACATATTAAACAATACAAAAAGTGCAAATAAACCTACAAATTACAATACATATGAAATACACATCAATGTGAACAGAGTAAGTTAATCATTAAAAGCAATTTTGAATAAATGTGTCTTAAGAGAAGTTTTGAATTGGTTAACAGTTGACAGTTTTTTACATTTAAAGGTAGTTTGTTCCAAAGTTCAGCAGAAGCTTTGGAAAAAGAGCGATGGCCATAAGAAAGAGTTGATACAGAAGTAGACATTAGGTTTAATTGAGAAGATGACCGAAGATTACGTGAGGGTTTATATTCATGGATTAGTTCTTGCAGATAAATTGGTGCCAATTCATGAATGCATTTATAAGTTAAAACCAATTTTCCTATGCATAAGAGTGGAGGTCCAGTGTTGTGGGTAATTATGTATCTTATAAGCCGTATTCATTATCCTTGACAGTAGCATAGCTACATGGGGCATGAGGGCCACGGCTGCAAGGGAGGCACCCCTCCGCCCGCCTATCAAATAGCGAAAATAGAGCAAGATAGGAGATGGGAAGGGCGTCGTGAGCGAAGAAAAGGTGATAAGAATCCCTCCATACCATCCCACCATTTTCTGGACTTGTTCTCTTGCATTTCGTCAATCCAATATTTTTGGTGCCCGCCCCCCTCCCCCCATGATGGCAGTGTCCCTCATTGGCAGGATTCACGCTACGCCCCTGCTCCTGCTATTTCATAGTCAGATTTATTTCATAGGCTATGTAAAACACGATCGCAACTACTTTCGAGAAATCAACTCAATAAGGACAATTTCATAACCCCATAGATCTAGAAATCATATTCGGATTACGTAATTATAATGTTCGCACATTTCAAAAAGTGACGTACAAGGAATTGAAATTGCATCTGGTTGATTTTCAAAAGTAGTTGCTATTTAGATGTCTGCAAATTAAAAATCCGATCGGGAGATGTATTTGCTTAATTTTTCTCTTTCTGTTCTTTGGAAAGTTTCGGCAGACTTTTCGATCCAATAGCCCGTATCATAATTGTTTATTCTCATCGTTTGAATTATGTCCACAATTTGATGTGCTACTTTTTTCTCTTTTTTTTGTTTTGTTTTGTATTTTAACCTCCCAAAACTACTTACTCATCATTTTCACTCAATTCTCATTACTATGATACTGAAGTTTTTCAAAATAACAATAATAATTCGATTATTAAAAAATGTATTAGGCATTACGAATATGTCTTTCGGAGGTTAAAACAGATTATAGCCATGAATAAATGAGAGTAACAGTGTAACAGTGTAAAATCTGTTATTGTTATTATATGGTTAAAACCAGTACGATGTCTGATTTACAAACCTTGAATCTGTGTATATAGGATTAACGCTCGTTATCTAATTGGATTTAACTTTGCATTCTATAGATGTATTCATAATACATTGGACAATTACGGAAAGCATATTATATGCAAATTTTAATATTTTATGATATCATAAATACTGAAAGCAAGATCGATCCTTACCAGCTCCGTTGTATGTTAATGTTGTGTATGTATTCATTATAATTTCATGATTCTGTTGGTGCAATGTCATACATTCATTTATTTATATAAACATTTAATTTTCATTCGTTTTTCGTTTGGGTTTTATTTGTGTTTTAATGCTATGCATAATCTTATCTGTGAATAAAGTATTATTTTCAGGTTATAATGTCCATCATCATATTTCATTCAGCTCCATTATTTATATCCTTCATGTATAAATTCCTGAACCTATAAAGAAATGTTGATATTACATATCAATGCTTATATCATTCAAATGCAAACTTCTTTAATAATAGGCTGACCTGGATTGTCAATTAGTTTGGATAGCGAAGTATGACGCCTAACTACATAAATATATTATATAAAACTTATCCCATAGGGCATGACGAAACAGGGGCGGATCCAGCCGGCGGCAAGGGAGGGGGCCTAAAAAGGGGCCCACTTCGTGCGAAAATTTGAAAATCGTGCCGGTCGATTTTTCGCTCATTGGGGGTAGTGAGCACAATTTTTGTTTGCCCCCTGGATCCGCCACTGTGTCGAAAACACAAGAGCAGTGAAATGATTTTAGGGAGATGAGAGAATATATCCATAGTGTCATGATTTCGCTAATTAAAGAAAATGTTATCATTATTTTGTTTTGTTTTGTTTGTTGTATTGTCACGATAGACTTTATAAGAAAATAAGAAATTGTTGTTTAACGGATAGTAGAGATAAAGACTTGACAATGACACACTTTTTGTTCTAAAAATTAAAGTTGTGAATAAATTATCCCACCCAAAGATTATCGGCCGCTGTTTTTGTGTACTCAATAAATTCTTGCACTATTTTTGATCAACTTTGTGAAACGTTTGTCTGCAGTTATCTCTCTCAGATTAAAGCAATATCTGAATGGAATGCCAAAGAAACGTATACCTGAACTTGCCATTGGTTGTATTGTATCATTCTCTGTGTCAGTTTTAAAACTTGTTCATTTAATAATAATAATATGATAACAATATCGGATATTTGTATAGCGCACATATCAACTACGCAAGGTACCAAGGTACTCAAGGCGCTCCAATATTACACCTGCTCTGCAAGGCTACCAATTTCAGTGCTCACAGCATTCAAGGAATTCCTTCATACCGGTACCCATTTCGCACCAGGGTGGATATTTAAAAAATATATATTAGTGTCTTGTCAAATGACATTAGTGCCGTGGCGGGACTCGATCCGCGAAACATGTGATCCACAGTCCGAATACGTGTCCACTAGGCCACAACACCAATTAATCATACAAATCATCCTCAGAGAGGGGCGTCGCGTGTCGTGATCTAGTGGACTCGTCTTCGGACTGTGGATCAAATGGAACGCGGTTCGATTCCCGGCACGGCACTTCTACATGCATGACTGATCTTCTCCGAATACAACTATTCTCTTTTAGTGGCGGATCCAAGATACCCTGCCGGAGGGCACAGGGCACATGCTTGAAAATTCTGGTCATCCGCCTGTCATTATTCTGTGCTACCCCCTCCTTTGTTGCTGAGGAGTGGGGTGGTCCCCTGGATCCGCCATTGTCAAAAACACATTTTGTCTTATATGACATAGACAGTGTTGATCAAGGCTATGGGATTAGGTGAAATTTGTTCAACGGTGAATGTACAGAACAAAGCATAACCATTTTCTATAAATAGCATTGTCAGAGAGTTACCTGATCCACAAGACAAAATTTGCCACCCCTCCCCCTCCCCCCCCCCTTATTCAATATAATGCATACATTTCTCAAATTCCAAAAATTATGCAAAATATTCTATATCTGAGATTTAAAGTTATTGAACCTCATCTGTGAAGATTGGACCAAGTTACAAATTTTATCACAGGATGCTCCATATCAAGTTATATATAACACATGATAACCGATGTTGACAGTCAATAATTTGACCCTAAATTCTAATTTTTCAAACATTTGTTTCAGAAGCTGTGTTCAACCTTCTACAGATGTATCTTAAAAATATGGATATTTTTTTTTGCTGCTTAGGTCTTAACCACTAACGTGTATTACATTCACTCCTGTGCTACTTACAAAACAATGTTACATTCTGTATCATACACAAAATCCTGAAATAACTCATATTCTGAAAAAATATCAACAAAATAGATCTTGACAATGGTTTTGAATGTTAGTTCATTTAATACACTTCTATAATCTGATATCACTGGCCGATGTATCATATGATACTTGTCATAATACTGGAATGTATCTCTGAATGATTGTCCAAATTTCTGAAAGTTCACATTTTCCAAATCTTTATTATTGATAACATTCTAATATATGTAAAAGAAAGAGAAATAAATGCTAAATACTGTCTCATGGATTAATGACATCTTAATCTATCTCACAATATGACGTATCATTGGGGTAACAAATAAATGAACCATTCCCTTGTGCCCTTAAAAGTGTACCAATTACCAAAATACATTTAGCTTTGTATGTTAGGTGTTCAATGTCACTATACTTTATTTAAAATGAGCTTCAAATATTACTTCTATGAATAGATATTGCAAGTTTAAATACTCTCTCAATTAACATAAGAACAAATCATGACTAGACTACTCAAAAGGCCCGTAAGCATTTTATTGTCTTTTTATTTATTTATTTCTGATATTTATACAGGGTGGCACATATCACCAATTTGGTGGTCTTCCATGAGGCTCTGTTTGGTAAGAATAAAACAAATAACAGCAGCAAAAACAAAATAGATAAATACACAAGCATATAAACTTAGGTGATGGGTTCACCTCAAGGATCTTAATTTATAAGAAGCAGGGTGATGTCTATAAAACTACACTGCTATATATTGAATATTCTATTTCATATGAAACTTCAGGTGAATAAAAGAAAATCTGAAGTGAAAAGTACTGTTTATGCTTCAATACAAGCTATTATGTGAATACAAACAATTAATCGGTTCTCCATTCCATGATGAACAATATTAATGGAAGCAAGTTTAGCTACATTTCTCATGCGTTCATATATAAATCTATTCCAAGAAATGCTCAAGGCACCTAAACAACAAACATCTTAGAAAATTACATAAGGCAAAGTGAATACATAATATAATCTGGAATGGATAACATTGAGAAAATATAGAAATTAACTCAAAGATTTTGACAAGAGATAGGTTTTCAAGTTTCTTTGGAACAATTTTTGAGTTGAGTGGATGAAAATGGGATTGCACATATGCACAGCTAAAAGTTCCTTCTCTGTTGAAAGTTGAGTAACTTTTAGTTTTTCTGTGTTCTGATGATATGTATGACACCATGATTTTGGAAAAGTAATGTCTCTCATACACATTATAATCACAGTAAAAACAAAATATTGTGGCACATTTGGAAGGCATACAAACAGATCCTACAAATGATCAAAATTCAACTCAAAGAGACTTGAAAACATCAACTCAAATAATTAATTCAGAGTTAATTTAGAAATGAAAGCACATACACTGAAGTACTTGAACAAGTCTATCATACAAGATTGCACCAATATAATTATACACCTATTGAATCATTAATATTGCACCAACAACAAATATTTCAGTTGCTAGTTGGCAGGTTAATAGCATTTTGCAAAATAAAATAAATTGTTTTTAAAATACCATTTAAAAAGTTAATACTCACTTGAAATACAAGTATAATAATTGTTGAAATCTGAGCAGCAAATTTGTAGTTAAAATGGTCAGAAATTGAGATCATAATTGCACATTACAATACACTCTATTCAGTATTTGGCATTACTTACATTATATCCAATAATACTCCCTGGCATGATTTATGTGTTATCTTTTAGAATGATCATAATACACCTGTTGCAAGTAAATATTATACAGCAACCCTCGAGTACTTGGAATGCTCATCTGAACAACACCTATCTTCGTCACATGAAAACCTGTTTTATTAAATCTGTTCTGCCGAGGAGCAGAAAAAATGTTAGCCTTGAATATCCATGTAAATCCATTTGTTTCTTTTGTTAAAGAACTATGTAACATTTTGAAATAAAGTTGAAATCATGTTTATCAATTTGATTGAAAATGTAATAGATTCCTGACATTTAAATGGGAGAAATATAATGATAATTTTCAGTAAGAATAAAGGAAAATTATTCTTTTCTTGGTAAGAATAAGATATACGATCATAGTACTTATAATCATAACGCGATGATTTCAAAGCAATCACATACAGTTGTTCCAAGTCATGTCTGATCATGCTTTACATTACCCTTGGATATCATTAATTATTAGTACTTCAATAATACTGTTGAACAATCATGCCTCTAATTTGTATTTTAATCATGATTTCAACAACAGGATGAAAGGTGAAGGTTGAGTTCTGGTAATGTGGTAATGGTGTCACAATCAAAGTCAAATATTTGTTTTCTCATTTTGGTTTCATATGAAACAACTGAGCATGTTTCCTAGGTCTCAAAACAATGATAAGAAAATGAAATCTGTGTTTTCAGAAACATTGGCCCAGAGTTAACTTGCCTCGGTTTGATTTTAATTATAAATCTTTGCATGGCCATTCACAATGAATAGACCAGTCTATTACCCCACAAACTGCACACCAAGTACAACTCGGCAAACATTTCAAAGAACCGTTGAGTGTTTCATCATTACTTGCTCAAAATCCATGCAAAGTCTGGATGGTGCTTACAGTGATAAGGAAAAAAACTAAGAATGTGTTCCTAAAGTCTGCTCCTTTTTTTCATTATCAGAACTCAACTTGACCTTCATGCCTTGTGCTCTATTTCAGTTTTGTACAATCAAAGGCAGTGTTTCTAGAAAGGCTCATGGAAGGGATAATAGGGATGCGATCCATCTCTAGGGATCACTAGACCGTTGCTGTCCACCATTGGTTTATTATCCTGGTCCTGTAGGTGAGAGAGACAAAGAGAAAGAAAGACAGACAGACAGACACGCAGACAGACAGATAGAAAGAAAAATGTACAACAAGCAAGCAAGAGATAGGAAAAGCGAGAGAAAATAATAAGAGGATAAGAGGTCGAAAGAGAAAAATAAAGAAAGAGTGAGATAGAAGCAAGTACGTGGTAAGAGGGGAAGGGAGGGAGAGAGATTATTACTTGTTGAGTATTGAAAGTCTTTTTGCCTTGAATCAAGATCCTCCAAGGTAGGTAAGTCACTTATTTTGGCTCCACTTTGATTGCATGAATTTAAGAAAAAAATGCTCAACACACTTAACATATTCGCAAAATATTTCTCTAATAAAACTCTAAATGTTATATATATGAATTAGCCAACTAAAAGTATCTGAAGGAGGAGGGTGTCAACCAACCCCCAATCCTCAAATATCCCCTGGCCATGCACATGCCATTCGGACTGTAATCAGACAAATGCCTTTATGTTTATGATTTGAAAGAAAATGTTACCTTCTTGGGTGGTACAAGTATGCGTCGTCTGGGCAGGCTTGATAAGAATGCCATGTCATCCTCCGATAACTCAAAATCAAAGACGTTGATGTTCTCTTGGATACGAGACGGAGTAGCACTCTTTGGTATCACAGGGATACCCCTCTGCACCTGATACCTGAAACCAAACAACCAGATGAATATAGAAGTGAACCATTTATTCTAATTCTTTCTATGCCACACAAATAATCTCCCTGTGCCCCACTCATAGGATAGATACCAAAGGCTTCGATCATCATTATCATTTAACTGTTTCCAATGCACGATTAATATATATTTGTGTTAAAAAAGATTTTGATGGAGCTTATATAGAAAGGAAATGGGTACTTTTTAAAAGCCGTTGTGCTGCACAAAACAACCCTTTTGTAAATTGATACCTATTGTTTTGTGCAAAACTTCCCATAAGGCAAACAAACTACTGTGCAGAAAGGCAAAAAAAGCAGTGGAAATGATAATATTAGGGTTTGGGTGAGGTACAGTGATAGGTCCAGGGTTGAAGTTACACAATTCGGTAAGTGTAGGTAATTGACCGTTGAGCACTCGTTTCAGAACCATGTATCTTACACTAAATGCCCTTACCTGATGGCCACTTGAGCAATGCTTTTGCGTAGTCTCTGAGCAATCTTCAGTAACCCGGGATCATCAAATATACTAGGTTCACCAGACAGTTTCCAAGCCCTGTCTCCACAGCCCAGAGGACTGTAAGCTGACAACACCACCGAGCGCTCTCCACAGAAGTTTAGCAACTCTATCTGCGGTAGGAACGGGTGACTCTCCACCTGTGAGGTATGAGGTGAGAGATGACGATCTTAACCTTAAAGCACTCTGGTCCCGGACTCTGGTACATTAGTTACAGCTCTTTGCTCTCATATGAGAGTTCTTGATTTGATCCTTGCTAGCTCGGTGCTTACTTCTTTGGATAAGGAGTTTTGCCCATATATGTCCTACTCCAACCAGGTGTGAATGAGTGAGTACCTGGCAATTGCTGGGGTAATAATACTTGAGTTGATGAGATAACCAACTGTCAGTGATCACGCTAATCCCACAAATCCCTCCTGGCCAAACTAGTGCAGAGGGGCTTTAATACTGATGTGGCTAAATCCTAAAAGAGCAGGAGACAGAATCTGCCCTTCTGTACATTTACCTTCATGTATTCGAGATTAACTTTTATGCGACTTTACAGCCTAGAGTCTCAAAGAATCTGCCCTTCCTGAATGTGAGCCTATAAAAAAACCTGACCCTTTCAATTAACTGAAGAACTAATGTAATAACTGGCTCCTTACACAACTACGACAGTAGTGTGCATGATACTGTGCCTTATTAGGCAAGTGGGCTATATATAGCCAGGGTAATAATAGTACTTTGTAGGTGACTTGAGCATCACCTGGTCTGGGATGGATAAATTAGCAATATAAATGTAGCTATTATTATCATTGTTTATCATGATCATTATTATTATTATTATTATTATTATTATTATTATTATTATTATTATTATTATTATTATTATTATTATTACTATTGTTATTATTATTATTGTTATTATTATTATTATTATTATTATTATTATTATTATTATTATTATTATTATTATTACTATTGTTATTATTATTATTGTTGTTGTTGTTATTATCATTATTATTATAACCATTATTATTAATTATTATCATTATTATTGTCACAAACATCAGGTGGCTTAGTCAAGTGTAAATGGCCTATCACAATAACTCTGGAATGCAGGATGCAATCAATAAATGGCAATAAGTTGCATGGGTTCTTCAAGCTTTTAAACAAAATTATTTTGGTTTAATAACAGATTTGGTATTATTCAAAAATCTTCTCCTACACAATCAAAGAAGACTTAAATATATTTCACTTTACATTTGTAATAAAATGAGTGGATACACAAAGGAGCTATACTGCTGCACACACATGTATCCATATATTGTTACATCTAAACCAGTATGTGCCTCCTGCCATTAAATCATATGGTAAGTTTTGTCCAGCACGTTAAAAAAAATAATATAAGTTGGTTTACCACAATGTCAAAATGTCCTTTGAGGTTTGCCTTTCAATTTGTACACCTTGGAAACAACATATGGAAACCAACCTTAAAGTGAAGGTTCATTGATTTTGAACTTGACTGAATTTGGTATCATTGCAATCGGAATATTACACTGAGTAAAACTATCACATTTGTGTAACTTGTAAATTCGTGCGAAAATTATAAAAGTTGATTAAACTTGACGAAATATCACCCCACTCGAGACCCCGAAAAAAATCGTAAGTCAGCTGATTTTTGAGTGACGTAGCAAAATGAACAATGAGTACAATGGACCGCTCAGCTGAAATGATTGGCGACGGTGCGCGATGCAGTTTGCGTGCAATTCACATAAAATTATGTATTGCATTGACTATTGAGTGCCGTACCCATTCATACCCAACATTGTTACCTTCATCAAAGTCACCCTGGAAATATCGATATGGACGAAAACATACTTGATTTGAGTTTTGAGGAGATAGAAGAAGGAAGTACCTTTGGTTCTTAATCTTAGCTCTAAGTCTAATCAATTTTAAAACTCCCAAATACGTCGATATAGCGTTCACGTTCAGGTATATACCGTATATAGCGTAGGCCTGTCTGTGCAGTATTTACGCGTATATGTACGTACAACCTGCCTGTGTCCAGCGCAGCTTGCTTGCCAGCATATCACAGCCAGCCGGCCCGGCGCTTGAGCTAGCTGTGAATCGCGAACCGGACTGATCTAAGTCTTCTCTCGACTTCCACTTTCCCCATTTATCTATCAAAAATCTAAACTAATCTGCCTAATCAGACATTTTCGTAATGAATATCTGGACAATTTATTATATGTAAATTTGTCGCCTATTTTGCTCCAGAAGAGCTAGTCGTTAGGTCAGCATGCAAAATGTCCTAGGCACTCCCAGATCCGACACATACACGCTGAGCTGCCCTCAGAATATGTGATTATTTTTCCGATTTTTATGCTCAAATGTGACGGTAAATAACATAAAAATTGAATACACATTTGTAGAAAGTATCATTTATTCAGTGTATCTCATTCAAAGTGCCTAAAATAAAGGAAATATCACCACTGGCGGTACATATACAAACAACGTTAACCCATATCTAAAAATTGCAATGGGTATCCAACATTGTCCCGAATGTGTGATTGTAGCTTGTTCATAGTGTGACGTCATTTTATCGCATGTAAATAACGCCGTCATTTCACTTTGTGAGTGGGTTTTGGAAAGGGTATCAAAATTGCATTTAATTTATTCCTCACAATATTGAGGGCTTAAAAAGTACTTTAGTCATTTTGTTAATGTTCTCAGCAATCTGTAGAGGTGTGATTTGCCTTTTTTCCAAATTTCAATGAACCTTCACTTTAATGGCATCAGCTCAAGTTCCTGCTCTGTGGAATTCTCTACCCTCAACAATTAGGAATATATCTTCTCTCGATAATTTAAGAAAGCCCTTCAGACCTATCTTTTCTCTTAGCAGTTTTATATTTTTCTGTATTATTTTTATGTTCTCCAAGTTTAGAATGTAAAGCACATAGAGAATTATATCATAAATATTAGGTGCTATACACATTCGGTGCTATACACATTTAATGCGATTATCAGTATTATTATTAATTCTATTATAATCATTATTACTGAATGCATACCTGCAGGACAGATGGTGGGATGGTGGAATGCTGGAGAACATCGTTCAACTGCTTGCTGTTGAAGTTTGAAAGTCCCAAAGATTTGCATTTACCAGTCTTGACCAGGTCTTCCATGGCTGACCATGTCTCTAGGTAGTGCACATCGGAGTAAACTATGTCACCAGTCTCTGTGCGAGGAAACGTGACTGTTGGACCAACGTTTCTGTATGCAATCAGTGCATAGGAGAATTAGTTTATAAATTTACAATATTAGCTTATTAATGGGATTATCAACCATTAGCAAGTTTGAGAAAATTAATTTCTCACACTGAATGCATCATTAATGATTGCATCTTCCATACACCTGTACACAATTGCCTCTATGGAGCACTCATAATCGTGATTTCAGCCAAATAAATCTCTCAAAGAAGAGTTCAGAAACTCAAGTTTGATTGATTATACCTCTCTTGTTATGACATCACATACAGAGAAAAAAACTACACACAGAAATGGTGTGATGATACACATACACACATAAGGCATCAACATGTGATCCAAAGTTTTAAAAAAAATAATGACATTTCAAGAGGTTCAAAAGGAGTTATTTATTTATGTGACATATATTACTACAAAGGTCTTCCATAAAAGTCTAAAAGGATTCATGACAAAGCTTTTACACCATCACCAGAACTCAATCTGTCTGATTTATTCTTTTGACTCTTGGGCCCCATTTCACAATTCTTGTCATCAGTGACAAATGACAGTTTTTGTTATAAGCTACTGAAATCCTTGCTTTGTCACTGATTTTTGTCATTTGTCATTGAAAAAAAGCTTTGTGAAACGGGTCCCTGAATTCTCTCATTACCATAGGCTTACTACAGGGATTACTCCGTTCCAATAGTTAAAAGGGTTCAATGTGTAGACTTTACATACTGAAATCCTAACGGCCAGTGCATGATGTAGAGATCAATGTAGTCTAGCTGTAGATCAGTCAATGACCGATTAAAACACTCTGCGACGTCTTCCTTGGCATGAAATGTGTTCCATAGTTTTGTTGTTATAAAGACATCCTCTCTCTTCAAGCCCTGAAACAAACAAAATCAAGGATTAATCATAATTAACAAGGATGTTAAGAAACTAGCCTATTTAATAAAGTAAATACTAAATATATGTGATAGCTAGCTCTAAGAGCTTATAGTATAGCTGCTGTGCCAGCAAAGGATATAGAAAAGTGCCTTGTGAGTAGACTAGCTACTCATCACATCTGCGCGCGCTCACATAAAGTTAGGCCCGCACAGAACCCAATCCACCTTGGGTTTTGTGTGCAGCGTTCTCCTTTAGTTTCTTTGTATGTCTTATCGGTCGGCCCATACAAAGCCCGATCATGCAGTTTTTTTTAGGTTGATTTTATGCATTCTGGCTGTACAAAAGTTATTTTAAGACCTTGCGATCGAGTATTCACTGAGCCATGTGTTGTTGTTATATACAGAAATGTAAGCGTATTACGCTTTATATGTCATCATAAAAAAATTATATGTCACAAAGGTCAAATACAGAATGGTGTCTTACCAGTAGTTTGATTGCTTGAAAGGTTTAAATATATCTTTGAACCCCATTGCAGACAGTTAACAGTTATTCAACACTTTCAGCTCCATTAACCTTAATTAACACACTTAACTCACTCACAAGTGACTATTACATACATGTACAATCATTTGTAGTGTGTTGCCATGGTAAAACCTGGTTGCCTTGCAACCAAAGAGTTACTTTTCTGCTCATTAATGCTTGTTGTATTGTGTTAAGTGCATGAAGAAAACAAATTATATTCTAAAGTTGTTTAGTGATAGTCTGATGGATTAGTTGTTTGTTTTTGGCATTGTTTTTGCAAGATAAAACAATTAAGGCACCTCTGAAGACATTTTACATGAAGAATTCTTTCTAGTTTGGCATCAGGGGCAGTGGGGTGAGAGGGGTACTTATTATAGTATTCAGTGGACAATTTAAAAGGTTAAATCATCAATTTTCCATACTCTATATCAATAATACTAAAGAATAGCTTGTCTTTTCAGACTGTCATTAGATACACATATAATATACATGTACCCAGGAATGACATTTACATAAAGACTAACAATAAAGAAGTGCCTAGGGTGAAAACTAGGCATCGTTTTAAGAAACCTGTCATAAGTATAAGTTCACCAACATCCCATTAAAACGTGTGATAATTACAATACATGCATTTCATTGGTATGTTGGTGTACCGAGTTAAATGATGGTTTCGCGACCAGCTGCCCTGGTATCCTAATAGCGTCAGTGTGATAAATGCTTGCCTAGAATCTCCTTGGGAATAGCATGCATGTTCAGAGGGATTATGATGTAAATACAAAGATGAAATTCAAGAGAAAAAACATATTCAATTATTCACACCCTTTTTAATACAAAGTAGTGCATACTTTTGACTGTTGATTAACATTTAATGTATGAATGAAAGGCAATTATTGACTTAATAAACCTAGACAGTTTGTATGCAGGCAGGCAGACTGTACAAATACAACACAGAGATTGGTGAAACAGCTGTGAGTCAAATAAACAGAGATATCTGAATATAGCTCAGTATGGAAATGCAGTTCATTTACACCTTCATCTTCCTATGCAATGCAAAAATTATCAAATCATACCAGAGGGTGATTCACAAAGACTAATATCGACTTTAAGTTGGACTTAACTAAGGCTGGCTGTTCATATATGCCACTGTTTGCTCTTACCATTTACTTGCATTGGTCTCTCAAGGGAAGTATAAATCATGGTCACAAATCTACAGATTTTACATTTTTTTGATAGTTCATTATTGAAGGAAAAAAATATTATCTAAAGATCATAATTGAGAGACCAACAGTGAGAGCAACCAGTGGCATGAATGGCCTGCCACAGTTAAGTCCAACTTAAAGTCGATCTTAGTCTTTGTGAAACACCCCCTGGCCAAGTAAATGGGGGCAGATTTACTCCTTCTTTTTCCGAGGGGAGGAGAGAGGTGGATTGCACAAGCCACTTTTGCTGTCCACTCTACCCTCCCCCACCCCCTCCAGCCCCTACTGTACCGTATATAAAATGAGATGATAACATTGAACACTTATACCACAATTGGTAAATGAATTGAATACCTACCAAACACACACCAATTAAATACATATCTTTGGACAATTTTCTTTGGATGAGTAGCATATTTTTGAAGCACTTAGAGACATCATCGATGTATTCAGCGATATATAAACCCACAATACGTCTCGAAAACGTATTTGTTTAACCGATTTTCCCACCTTCATTTCATGTAAAGCGCAGTGAAACCGATTGTGTGAAAGAGCTATATAAATGACCATATTAATATTATTAATGTTATTATTATCATTTATCTATTTATACATGGATATATATAGTCCTCTCAGAGTATGACAGTTATGACCTATTTTTATTTATTTTATTCCGGCTCTAAACCGATGAAGAAATATCCTTCCACAATAGGACAGTTTCTTACCAATCTTTGCATTGCCTCCCTCAAGGCCACGCCCACTTCCTTCTCGTTGCCATAAATAAGCGCACAATCAAAGTGTCTGTATCCTGCATCTAATGCTGCTCCTATCGCTCTCTCAACCTCATCAGCTTTCAGCTTCCAGGTTCCTAAACCAACCAGAGGCATAGGATGCCCACTTGGGAGTGTCACTGACATGTCCATGGTATGTCTCAAAACCTCTGCAAGCTAGCTAGGGACTCAGGGATCATAGAGAATAGGAGTAAAAATAATCATCTTTGTCATCATAATCATCACCGGCCATCATCATCATATATAACCATAGCTTAATCTTCATCACTGTCATTATCATCACCATCATCACCATAATCATCACCATCATCATCATATATGACCATAGCTTAATCTTCATCACTGTCATCATCACTATTATCACTATCATGCATTGTATACTTGTCATCACTGTCATCATAATCACCATCATCACCATTATCAATCATCACCATCATCACCATCATCACCATTATCAATCATCACCATCATCACCATCATCACCATTATCAATCATCACCATCATCACCATCATCACCATTATCAATCATCACCATCATCACCATCATCACCATTATCAATCATCACCATCATCACCATCATCACCATTATCAATCATCACCATCATCACCATCATCACCATTATCAATCATCACCATCATCACCATTATCAATCATCACCATCATCACCATCATCACCATTATCAATCATCACCATCATCACCATCATCACCATTATCAATCATCACCATCATCACCATCATCACCATTATCAATCATCACCATCATCACCATTATCAATCATCACCATCATCACCATCATCACCATTATCAATCATCACCATCATCACCATCATCACCATTATCAATCATCACCATCATCACCATCATCACCATTATCAATCATCACCATCATCACCATCATCACCATTATCAATCATCACCATCATCACCATCATCACCATTATCAATCATCACCATCATCACCATCATCACCATTATCAATCATCACCATCATCACCATCATCACCATTATCAATCATCACCATCATCACCATCATCACCATTATCATCACCATCATCACCATTATCATCATCACCATCATCACCATCATCACCATTATCATCACCATCATCACCATTATCATCACCATCATCATCATCAGAATTAATTGTCATCACTATCATCGATCATTATAAATAATTGTCATCACTGCATGCACTAGCTGTCATAGACCGAAAAATTCTGTCTCTTTCGTTCGTTAGCCTCTGATTTGGGTAGGGTCGGCTCCTCTCTTTAGAGACAGAAGCCGACCATAGGCGCTCCTGTGCAAACTTGGTGGTACGGATCTGGCCACCAAATTCCGGCCAAACTTTTGGACTAAAATTTCACTTTAGCGGATTCATATCCGATGCATTTATTTTTGAAAATTAGGTCTAGGCTAATAAATATCGGTTCCACTTACCAGATTGACTGTATGATGCATTTAAGGGTCCTTTTTCCCCCGGTTTTCCTCGTCGAAATTGAAGTCCGCTCCGTGTTGAAATTGTTACTGCGCATGCGCTGACTGTATGATGCATTTAAGGGTCTTTTTTTCCCGGTTTTCTTCGTCGAAGTTGAACTCCGCTCCGTGTTGAAATTTTTGCAGCACATGCGCAGTAACAATTTCAACACGGAGCGGACTTCAAAAGTTTGGCCGGAATTTGGTGGCCAGATCCGTACCATCAAGTTTGCACAGGAGCGCTTATGGTCGGCTTCTGTCTCTAAAGAGAGGAGCCGACCCTACCCAAATCAGAGGCTAACGAACGAAAGAGACAGAAATTTTCGGTCTATAGCTGTCACCATCGTCAGAATTATTAATTGTCACCATTAAGGCATTATCATCATCAGAATTGTCATCACTGACTCACTGACTCACTGTCATCATCATCAAAGTCGTCATTTGATTGTTCAGTCAAACACTAAAAGTAAAAGTAGCCATTGTAGAGTGTAGTCGTTTTTACTTTTGTGTAGACAAGGAATTGCAAGGTGACCTTACTACGTACTAGTACTATACTAGTACTCAGTACTAGACATGTACATGTCAATGTCCGAGAAGGCTGGTATATAGTGTTATAATCAGGCCTTGTGGGGGCTATAGTAAAATAATGCAAAACAGCAAACAAACACACAAACAAAGCAACAAACATACAAACAAAGCAACAACAAAATATAGAAACACAAGTCACAACAGCCGAGATTTAGATCCCTAGCTCTATAGGCTATAGCCATAGGGCGTACATCTATCGTCATGATCGTCCCCTGCGCCTGCCTGCATGAGCTGCGCCGACAGACCCGGCTTACCTTTTGTCAGTTTTGACGTTTCTCCGCTGGATGTGTGCTAGCAAAACACAGTTGTAGCTAGTTTAGGAGACCAAGTTGTGATTTTTAAAGTCTAAACCCAACATATCGTATAGATTGAACCACTAGCTTGCCCAAGAAAAGTGACAATTTTAAAAACGTGACAGAAAGTTGACTTACTTTGACCAGGGAGGTGAGACTGCATGTACTAATTAGTACTATATAGCTGTAGATTCCCTAGACTAGTTTGAGCTCTTCTTTTAATAAGATGGGCACGCCCCCTTTATCGATATATCTCGGATATTAGTACCGGTACCGTACGTACGTGTCTTGAAAGCATATACATTTGTAGATACCGTACCGTACCGTACATGGAAAACAGCGACTTCGGGTGCGAGTCTGCGAGATGGGGGCGAGTCTGCGAGATGGGGGCGCCCCAATTCCACCTCAAAAGATTTTGCAGCTTGGCCTAGCTATTCGTGAATTGAACGTGAACCGGTAACTTTTAATATTGAAGGTTGATGAAAAAACTGCGTAATTTTTGTATGAAATGTTACTAATTATATTCCTTCTACGTACTGCATATACCCTCTTACATAATTACATGCAAAACATCCTGAAAACATTCTCATTAAGCCACAAAGATATTTATGGTTTTAATTCTTTGAAGGCATCCGACGTACTGTGCGCGACACCCTCTAACAGTAAATTCTCCAAACCATTTTTTGAATTGTCCCAACCGTTTTCCCATTAAAATAAAGACATTAAACAGGCTTTCAAAAATATATCAACACTTTAATCGGTTTGGAATGGTATATAGAGCCAATCCATAGCTTTGTTACGATTTACATCTTTAATAATAGAGTTGGGAGAATTAAGGAATCGATCAGATCAGTTTTTCCCAATTTTTATCATTTATATAATGGTCTGTTTTCACTCAAACTTTCAAATTATCTTTAATTGCACATTGAAGTCACTATACTATCTAAGCACCATTCTGGAAATTTACTGCTGCAGGGATTAACTTACGCTGACTATAGGATTAAGCCCCCGTCTAAACATGGCTACAAATATTGATGCCATCGTAGGGAATGCCACACATACTGAATTGAATGGACCCGTTGTGTTTATTCATTATGCTATGTCAGGCAGCTACGCAGTGGGCAATTAATATATACCACTTTATGTCGGCAGTTTAAGAAATAAATGATACTGTCTAACGATAATATGAAAACTCTAATTCGTTACTGGAAGGAAGTTTTGACGGACAATCTTGACAACATCGGACTATAAAATAATCATTATCATGTAGGGCCTACCACTAATTCGTAAAAGCTGTAAATCTGCATGTTTTGTAGTACAGTCGTTGACATCAGAAAGTGTTTAAAATAAAAGCGAACTAGAATAGCAGTGATGCAGCAGTAGTCTTGTGGATAAGCGAACGCAATGCAAAGACATAGGCCCGAATTCACAAAGGAGGTTTGTCGACAAACCTATAGTCATGGGTGTCGATCACGGGGGGGGGGGGATATATCCCCCAATATTTCAGGTGGGGGAATGGCCTGTACAATCATCCCCCAATAATTTACCATTAAAAAAAAAATGAAGAGAAAAATTAATGATGAGAGCCCGATGAGAGTAGTTAATGGTTATTACTCGCAAGATGACCATCAATATACACATTTTGCTATCTCATTTTCATAATACATACATAATATATAGCAAACGAAGTAAATGAGAAAACCGTATATGAGACAAGAATCAATTGAATTCTCGCTCATACGGCTTCATCAGGAATTGATGAATTTATTCAATTTATTCAATAAACAGCATCATAGAAAATAATGCCGTGCGCCAAATGCAAAGCCGCAGCGTTAAAAAGCAAATGTTAAGCGCGAAGCGCAAAAGTGCAAAAAGAAGTAGAGAGTGGGAGAGAGAGATAATGAGAGACAGAGAGGATAATAACCCAGGTAGCAAGCCCATGTGGGACCCATATGGGTCCCATATTCTCTGAAACATGGCCCCATATGGAAAACCATCTGGGAAATTGCTTTCTCCTACCCCCTCAAAGAGTAGGGATCCAGGGGCGGATGATGGGATCTAGCTTTTTGCTAAGGGGTTGACCCAATGACGACACGGAGCATCGTCCACGAGCGGCGAGGCGATTTTTTTGTTGTTGCTATTTTGAACCCCCGTAAGTGATGTTTTCCTGGCATCTACTGACACAATGGAGACCATAAAAAGCAGTGCATGACAATTACGTATTTTTAAATCAAGTAACAGTTTAAGGGGGGGGGCCAAAGGCGATGCAGAGCATTGTCCACGAGCCGCGAAGTCCGAGCCGCGTAGCGGCGAGGCGATTTTGGGGGGCTTTCTTGAACCCCCGTAAGTGATGTTTTCCTGGCATCTACTAACATAAAAAGCAGTGCATGATAATTACGTCTTTTTAAATCAAGTAACAGTTTAAGGGGGGTTGACCCAAAGACGATGCAGAGCATTGTCCACGAGCCGCGTAGCGGCAAGGCGATTTTTTTTTGGGTGCTATTTTGAACCCCCGTAAGTGATGTTTTCCTGGCATCTATACTAACACAATGGAGACCATAAAAAGCAGTGCATGATAACGTCTTTTAAAATCAAGTAACAGTTTAAGGGGGTTCGACCCAATGACGATGCGGAGCCTCGTCCACGAGCCGCAAGGTCCGAGCCGCGCAGCGGCGAGGCGATTTTTTTAATTTTTTTAATTTTTTTAATTTTTTAATTTTTAATTTTTTTTTTTTTTATTTATTTATTTTTTTTTTTTGGGGCTATTTTGAACCCCCGTAAGTGATGTTTTCCTGGCATCTACTAACACAATGGAGACCATAAACAGCATTTCATGATAACGTCTTTTAAATCAAGTAACAGTTTGAGGGGGGTTCGACCCAATGACGATGCGGAGCATCGTCCACGAGCCTCGAAGTCCGAGCCGCGCAGCGGCGAGGCGATTTTTTGTTGTTGCTATTTTGAACCCCCGTAAGTGATGTTTTCCTGGCATCTACTAACACAATGGAGACCATAAACAAAATTTCATGATAACGTCTATTTAAATCAAGTAACAGTTTGAGGGGGGTTCGACCCAATGACGATGCGGAGCATCGTCCACGAGCCTCGAAGTCCGAGCCGCGTAGCGGCGAGGCGATTTTTTGTTGTTGGTATTTTGAACCCCCGTAAGTGATGTTTTCCTGGCATCTATATACTAACAAAATGGAGACCATAAAAAGCATTGCATGATAACGTCTTTTTAAATCACTTAAGTAACAGTTTAAGGGGGGTTCTACCCAATGACGATGCGGAACATCGTCCACGAGCCGCAAGGTCCGAGCCGCGTAGCGGCGAGGCGATTTTTAAAACCCTAACCCCTCCCCCACCCCCCCCCCATAGATCCGCCACTGGGATCTTTTGCAAACTGGAAGCAATAAGCATTACATGTAGGCGATGGAAAAAGTGCTTGCGAAACGGATAGAAACTTTGTGGTAGGCTCTTCGCGGCCACAGGGATGACAGAAAATAATATGACAATGAAACCAGCAACTGTGGCAGGATTAATGGCGGGGACAATCTGCATGCTGAAAGAGCACTTAGAATAGGTATATCGGAAAATGAATTCAAGACTAAGTTATAAGTTATAAGTTGGAAGTTATAAAGGAGATAAAATCTTTGGTATTAGTCATGTTCGACTTAAAATTGCATGCCCCCGGCCCTGACCCGGTAAAAAAAAACACCTTCTTATAATATCTTCCCCCTTTCTTTCTTTTCCCTTCTCATTATTCTCCTTTTCCCCCTTTTCTCTCCTCCGTCTTTCCGCCTTCCTTCTTTTCCCGCCTTTTCTCTCCTCTCTCTTCCCCTTTCCCCTCCTTTTTCTCCTTTCCCCTTTTCTTTCCTCTCTCTTTTCTTCTTCTTTCTCTCTTCCCTTTTTTTCTTTTTCCTCTCCTTTTTCTTTCGCCCTCCTTTTTCTCCTTTTCTTTTTTTGGCCGGGGGGCACGTGCCCCCTGTGCCCCCCTTGATCCGCCACTGGTATCTGGTATGATAAGTATATCTGGGTGAAGAAGGAGATAATGGAAGTTTGTTGTTTGGTAGTTGGACTTGGAACGTAAGTTTTATATTATGTTTTTAAGAAACAGACAGTTTGTATGAGATCAGGAGTGGAAATTTTCTGTCATTTTGAGATCCAAATTTTGCATCAGTGATATTCTGTTTCATTGAATTGAGTTTCCCGCAGAGAGGATTCAGTTGGTTTAATTAAAGAAGGAAGAGAGTCAAATGAAGAACCAAAAGCAATATGTTTTTCATTTACTAATGAGAACTATTTTTTTGAGATCTCCTTACACAGAATATTGGAATGGGTTTTTCACGATGAATGTTGTTTGGAGACATCAATATTCATAAAATGTATGTTTCTATCACCAGGAAATAAAGAATTTTCTGTCTACATGAACCTTTCCTGGTTGCTTATTAATGCATTTGCCCACTGGTAACATAATACTTTCACAAGTTGATATCCCTCACCATTGGATGTTTTTTTTGGTAATGTCTAAATTTCGTTTAAAAATAGATGATATCAGTCTGGTAGGCCTACACTGCAGGCAAGAGTCAGGACTAACATTTAGCATGTTATTAATTTTATTACCACTCTTATATTCTCTGAAATTTTATCTTTATTGAGGGTGACTTGAAAAAGTTAATAACTTGGAAGGGAGGGTGCAACCTGCCACACGCTTCTACCTCTTGGTTGCTTTGATCAATTGCCAAAAATATTTTGGAACCTATCATCCCCCCCCCCCCAACCACGGATACAAATCGACACCCCTGCCTATAGTTTATGTGCGTCATAATTATGACACGCCTTTCGATGCGTTTCAGACCAAGGTGACACGTTTCGATGCGTTTCAGACCAAGGAACCTTGGTCTGAAACGCATCGAAACGTGTCATATGACGCACATAAACCTAGGTTTATGGACAAACCTCCTTTGTGAATTCGGGCCAATGGGTTCGATCCCCATGCAGTGCCTGAGCTACTCCTTTTTCTCTCTCCTTCTTTTAAAGTCAATGTTATTGACTTGCCAGTATTGAACAGCCAAGCTTCCCTATATTTGATGCTATCTTATAGAATACCACGCATCCTTAATTGAATAGACCAGTTTTGTTTTTTCATTATGCTATGTCAGGTAGCTGCACTACACAGTGGGCAATTGATATACAACTTTACGGCGGCAGTTTAAAAAGATAAACGATAATATTATATATGATATATTCTACCCCGCTGTAGGGACACAGAAGCTGATTCAGGGCTTCATAAAGTGTCTGTCAGGGGCGGATCCAGCCGGCGGCGGAGGAGGGGGTAGGGGGTTACCATTTTTTTTTTAACTGTTTTTTTTGCCACGGGTGGGGGCCCGGGCCCCCCTCAGTGTCCCCCGGATCCGCCACTGGTGTCTGTCGCCGAGTGACTTCTTTAGAAAGTAAGAAAACAAAAGCGCTCCCTTTGTAATATTGATGAATGCTCCTATTTTGAAAAGTGCCTCTTCTCATTACAATGAATAATACTTAATTTGTGTGTTTTAAGTATATATATATATATATACTCCCTTTCGCTTAAAAGGATCCGCGTTTCAAGTGATAAATGCCCCTTTTCCTTAAAAAAAACCCAAAACAGAACAAAAAGGGGCATTTATCTTTTTCATTTAGTATTTGATATGATTGTATCTTTGTAAATTTTTATATTTATAAATTACTTTTCATTTTGTATGTATGTTAACTTTCTTGTTTTATAAAACTGTTTTTATTACAAGAAAGGCAGAAAGAGAAGGAAAAAAACCTCTGATTATCCTGATTTATGAAATTGCAAACTACTCGAAATGTTCACACAAGCGTGCAAATAGTTGAGATGAAAGAGGGGAAAGAAGACACCAATATTATTGATGCGTTTAAAAATTAAATAAAGAGCACGTAGTGTGTGGAGTGAATGTGTATATAGTTTCCTATTTCACGCTATTTCCACTAACCGCCCACAAACAAACTAACTGTACCAAACAAAAACCCGGAAACAAAACAAAACAAAACATCAAAAGCACGAACACCGTAAATTTGCTGACGGGAACAAATGAAGTACGCGTCGTTCCCTCGTGAGCGACGCAGCTCAACTTTCAACCAATCAGAACCCAGAACCCATAGAGGCGGGCATAGCCATATACGTCGCGACAAAGAAGCTTGTTACTTGTTCTTGGTTTTCAAAAAAAAGCTGAAATTTATCCTTTTACAGGTACCATGACAATATTGCAATGGACGAAATCCACATGCAGTTTCCAGTTCTGTGACGAAATCCCGGGTGAAGCTATTTTTCACACACTCATTCGAGACTGAAGCCGTAGCCATTTCAAAGTGTGTGGAATTGCCAATTTGATGAGTGTACAGACCCTGCAATCCCAGGGATCCTTGACTTTCTTGATCGATATCAAGCATAGTTAAGCTACATAAGGAGGAAGCTGTAACAAATTGAAGTAATTCCTGATCATATCATATCAATGTTCATCTCTTGAAGACATACTATAGGCCCACGGTAATGTTAAACCAAACCGTTATTTTCGTTTATCACATCTAACCAATAACTTACTAGGCCTACTAGACTAGATCTAGATTTAAATTAATTATAAGGTTAACTGTTCTTTAGAAATTAGAGGTGATTCGATTCGAATGTTGTGTTTGTCAGTAGGTCGGGAATACTCTGGATCTATGCCATTAACTGAGTTGTGGTAGAGTTGAAATCATGTGATCGTGAAGTTATAACTTCCTCATAATGCTTCCAGTACGTACACGACTGGCCGGTCGGGCGCACCCCATATACAGCTACAGTGCAGTGCGGTGTATTAAACTTGTGTAGATCTACCATGCAGCACTACAAATAGTCTAGTAGGGTCTATAAGTAGTAAGTATAGTACCAACTACCATATCTCGTTTTGCCTTTGAGTTTAGTAAAGAAGTCTTGAAAAAAACATTTAGATCTAGAAAGAAGAAAACTAACCTAGCTATAGAAGTATTACTATAGACTAGATGTATGTTCGATCCCCTGCTATTAATTGCTAATGATATTGATATGCCTACTCTTCCCCCTGCTCTCTGTAACCCCCTCTCTCTCTCTCTCTCTCTCTCTCTCTCTTTCAATCTCTCTCCCTCTCTCTCTGAGTCTCGGACTTGGATCTCTCCCTCTATCTTCTCTTGATCCTTATGTTATTATTTGTCTATTTTATAAATTTACAGTATGAGGACATCATGGATGAGATTGAGATGAGAGTAGCATCCTTGGAGGATCTGTGTCTTGATCGGGTTGTAAATCTTATTCCTATCCTTAGAAATGAATTACAAGGTAAGTATTCCTTCTCCCATCTGCTTTGGAGAGTTTAAAAAAACCAATACAGGGCACTTTATCTTGACATTCTCCTCAGTGTTGGAGAGGGATTATATTTGTAGGTGAAGGCAGACGAATAGTCTCAGCGGAACATATCCCCAAATAAAATCTTTCTTCTTGGTGTATAGATCAAGTCAATAAGATTTATTTTGTTGTCCCTATCCACCCATTTTTTAAATTCTTAAACATGAATTAAAGGGTGGGTATAGAAATCTAGAGTTTAATGATATAGTCTAGTGCAAGCGTGATCCTGTTTTGAACTTATAGTAAGTGCATCCATTGACAAATGAATGACCCCATATTGTATTTATAAGTGTTGTGGCCAAATGAAAATCTAAAAAGAAAAAAAAATCAAATTGATAGCAGGCTAATCAATCATCCACATAATAAAAAGTCTGTATACTGATAATAATGATCTGGAATTATATAGGGCTTAATACTAAATACCGTCTCCAAGCACTTTCTACGTATACCTCGGTCATGGGATTCATGCATTCACACACTATGTGCACAATCTCCACTCCCTGGGGAGTATTCCTACTATTATGGTCACCATGAGGGCATATGGCAATTAACACATAGGCTTTCATCATCCTACCAGGTCCCCATTTCTCTCCTGGGTATGGAGTGGCAAATATAGATTAATGCCTTTGACCACCCAAGGGAGACAAGAAAAGTGGTCTCCAGTTTATAGGCAGGTGGTCTTTATGTACAGGTTCCTTTAGTACATGTTTCAATGAGAAACCATTTTCAAGACAAGTAGTCTTTCTATACAGGTGGTCACTAAAGGAGGTTTGACTGTATATAGTCTAGGTAATAGAAAGCTTAGAAGCAGACCATCGGGAAAACTAACTCAAGATCATTTAGTTATTGTTATGTTTCTAAGAAAATTATTTAATTGGATGCCTATTTATACTCTCACTTGACTGTATACAGTTTGTGTTGCATTTTCTCAGTCATTTTAAATGTAAGAGGTTTGATAAACTTTTTGGTGTCCAGCGAATTTGCCAATATTGTTTCTGCATTAATGTATACACTGGTGAATGTAATCTTGACCTGAAAATTAATGTAATGTTGTAAAGTGATGGTAAAAATCTCAACATGACAATTAAGGCCTAGTCTTTTGTAAAGGGTTATTACGGTAGGGCACATGCTATACTGAAAATCCTTAAAAGATAACTAAATCTTTAGTGTGTATCAGACTTAATTAGATCTGCATATATCCATGAACTTATCTCTTGCATCTGACCTCATTAAATGACTTTATCTTTTATCTATAGGTTTGATACTTGTTTAACCCTTTTTATTCCATATAGGTCTCTCTCATGCCCTGTTTAAATGTCTGCTTCCTCGATGTGATGACTATAGGCTTGCTCTCCTCCATAACACAGCAGTCAATAAAGGTAATATTTCACATTTAAAAAAAATCGTCTGTTGGATATCTATTTTTGTTTTCTGTCAAAAAGATTATATTTCCCTGTGTTTTTTTTTCATACATTCAAGTTTTTTTCAGCGCTCTACCTGGATGTGTTTGGGTGTTTAATAATAATAATAACTTCTATTTATATAGCGCTTTTCATAAAAGATTTATATCAAAGCGCTTTACAATATTGATGCAAGTAAAACTAAACAGAGAAATGACAAGAGAACAAAAGTGAAATTATCAAACATAAGAAAACAAGGTAAGGTAACAATTTAAGAACTAGGTTGAATATGCCTATTCCATTAGATTGGTTTTTAATTTTAATCTAAACAAAGTAATATCAGAGATGCAACGAATGGAGGCTGGAAGAGAATTCCACAAACGTGGAGCAGAGCATGAAAAGGACCTATCACCAAAGTATTTTGTTTTTGCATTTTTAACGGTCAGGAGAGTTTGATTTGCAGAACGAAGGGGCCTATTGGGTGTGTATAACTGAATCATTTCAGAAAGATAATTTGGGGCATGACCATGTATAGACTTGAAGGTTAAAAGAAGAACTTTGAACTGGACGCGAAATTTAATGGGGAGCCAATGCAATTGTTTAAGGGTTGGTGTAATATGGTCATGTTTTTTGGTGAGAGAAACTAGACGTGCTGCAGAGTTTTGGATCCTCTGCAGCTTGGCCATATCTTTTCCCATCTTTTTTTTAAAAATCTTTTTGGCTATTACAACTGTCAAGGAGTGAACTGATAAATGTGTGGACGAGGATCTCAGTGGATGACTTGGAGAGGAATTTACGAATTTTACCAATTTTTCTCAGAGCGAAGGATGCTTTACGACAGATGCTATTGATATGGGGGCGCATTGAAAGGTTTTGATCAAACGTAAAACCTAAGCTAACAACTGTTTTGGAGGAATTTATAGAACCGTTGGTTATTTGAATCGGAGGGAGTTCTGTGGTATTTCTTCTTCGGTGAGAAAACAGGTGCAGCACTTCCATCTTGTTGTCGTTCAGGAGCAGAAAGTTTTCAGTCAACCAGGAACGAATGGCATGAAGACAATCTTCCAGTTTCTGTAACATTTGAAGAACTTGTCCAGACTTAACAGTAATATATAGTTGGGTATCGTCGGCATATATCATCGAAGAGAAACCGTGGGAATGAATGATGTACTCTAAGGGTGTCGTATAACATGTAAACAAAACAGGGCCGACGACGGAACCTTGTGGCACCCCCACCTAAGCAGAGTAGGATCGGATCGTGAGCCATCGATGATCACTTGTTGATATCGTCCAGTGATGTAAGATTCAAACCACTTGGTAGCAGTTCCAGAGACACCAAAACGTGTTTCCAACCTGGATATAAGAACACGGTGATCGACCGTGTAGAAAGCTGATGTTAAGTCTAACAGTATGAGGATGGCATCATCTCCAGTATCCAAAGCATGAAGTATATCATCTTGGACTCGAAGTAACGCAGTTTCCACGCTATGATTTTTACGATAGGCAGACTGTCGGGATGCGAGAAGGGAATTTGCATTAAGGTATTCAGTAAATTGATTCGAGACTCGTTCTAATACCTTGCCCACAAATGGCAAATTTGAGATCTGTCTATAGCTTCTCAAATGTTCTGCATCCAAAGACGGTCTTTTGAGGGTGGGATGAATCAAAGCAGACTTGAGTGCTGAAGGAAAAACTCCACATTCTAGCGAGTCGTTGGTAATGTCTGAGAATGGGCGCTGGTAGAGGATCTAGGTCACATGATTTCATTTTATGCGCCTTGATGATCTTCAGTACATCTGCTTGGGAAACTGGCGCAAACTTGTCAAGACGATGGTCACTGACTTCCACTTCAGCGATGGTGGAAGAGGAAGAAAACGAAGATCTCAATTGATGAATTTAATTGTCAAAAAACTTTGAGAACTTCTGAGTGATTTCAGCACTGGACTGATGTGAGGGCAGTGATTTATGAGGCTTTTCAGCTGTCATCCTGTCAATCACATTAAACAGTTGTTTGCTGTTGCTAGTGGATATGAGTTCGTGGAGATGCTGACTTCTAAAGTTATTGACTAGCTGGTTATCTTCTCTCGTTGCTTTCTTCAGGTCGTCAGATACTACTGTTGTAGATGAGCACCTGGTCTTTTTCCATCTCCTTTAGACAGCTATTATTTAATTGATCTCAACTCAACATAATTATAACGAATTTTTTTTTTGGGGGGAAATGAATTTGCCATTTTATGGGTATATCAGTCATCCAACTTTTGATATAGTTTATGCTAGGTTTACATTATGTTCCTGGCGGCCACGGCATTCACATTTCAGGCCACCGTGGACAAAACGGGATGGATGTGAGACAATGCGGGGGGACGGAATGGGCAAACGTGACAGGCCGTGATTGCGTGGATGCTGGGCCAGATTTTTATACCATCAAAAAATTTGCCATGGCAGTCAGGGTGCAGATGAGAAACCTAGTAGGCTGTAGTAAAACGGGGTGAACGCAACAAAACATGACAGTACGTAATTTTAAAAAACTAGGCAAGACCTAACAAAACTTGAATACAGAGAAAAAATGGCCCAAATCCCACGGCGCACTACGTTTCGGGCAAACGTGGCCACCGGGAACATAATGTAAACATATAGCATAACATTGCTTGGGACTACATGTTGTTGAAGATACAGAGTTGCTTTTTAGGTTAAGTTTTGGTGTAGGAGGGGTAGGGTTATAGGCATGTTAATGGGTTAAAACATGGAGCTAGTTCTAGCTCCATGGTTAAAACTAGGAATTTGAGTAGAATTGACTCAATCAGAACAATTGTCACCTGAGCATCAGTGTTGTACGATCAGAGTACATGATTAAGTCACATAACATTAAGACGGAAAACACGGGCCAAGTAGTTATTCTTTCGATAGATGTTATTAAAGTTGTAGAAATTATATTTCTACCGAAGCTTGAAATCTTTAGTAGAGAAAATACACAAAATTCAGTAAACAAAAGTAATTCCACAGAATATCCCCTGCATGTGCCACAGTGTATTTATCATTGATAGAAATACCCAATGCTTCAAGAGTATGTAACTGTTTCGAGTGCAAGATAAATTTATTAATACTCCAGTTGTTGTGGGGCTAATGAAGATCGAAAATGGAAAATTATGCAAAGCCATTGTGTTGCACAAGACAATCTTTCTGTCAATAGATGCCTATATATATCATTATATGCAAAATTGCATGTGAATTGTGATTGTGGAAAATGAGTGACCGTGCAGCTGGAGAGCCAAAGAAAGCAAACAAGTGGTGGGTTGTTGTGGGTGAGAGCAGGGGCGAATCCAGCCGGCGGCAAGGGAGGGGGCCTAAAAAGGGGCCCACTTCGTGCGAAAATTTGAAAATCGTGCCGGTCAATTTTTCGCTCAGTGGGGAGGGGTACTGAGCAACAAAAAAATTTGGCACCGAAAAAAAGGGTTATTTTTCCACCACCACTTGGGTGCCAGGGGTAGTGAGCACAATTTTTTTTTTTTGGCACCCAAAAAAAATTTTTCCCTATGGGAAGGGTTATTTTTTTTTTCCACCGCCACCCCCCTTTGGGCACCAGGGAGGGGCCCAACTTCTTTTTTTTTTTTTAAAGGGTGTTTTTACCTGTTTTTTTCTAGGGGAGGGGCCCGGGCCCCAGGCCCCTGGATCCGCCACTGGGTGAGAGAATGGGGTCACATTGTCTTTGGCTTGGTTATTGTCTTCCTTCTAAATAGTGAATTCTGTTCAAGAAGTACATTGTTTTAGACATTTGATCATCAGATTGAAACATTTCATCTGTCTTTCCTGTGATTGTTTTATTGGTTCTTGTAGGTCTTGATCATGACATCCAAACAATGTGGCGTAAACGGTTCGGATCTCAAGCTTCTGTCGACTACCGTACACAATTCAAGTCAAACCTTCATGATCCATTCTGGCAGTGTCAACAATGTTTATCTACAATCCTGAATGATCCTCCTTCACATGACGTTGACTGGTATCAGAGATACATGGACATGCAGTGTAAAAGGAGTTTAGAAAAGAAACACGTGTCAATGACAAAGGACAGGGAAGCCCTCACAACATGCAGTGACGATGAAGGTAATATTTTTATCTCTGGTCTTGAACTCTCAAAGGAGGTTTATCCAAGCCATGGTACACCTGTGTGCGTGTAGCAGGGCTCAAATTAATTTTGTATCCACGGGGGCTCTTCCCCCCCCAAAAAAAAGCCCCTGTGAGCCTTCTCACGGGGGCTCTTTTTTAATACAAATTTCCATTGAATTGGTACCCATGATACTCAGGGGCGGATCTAGCTTTTTGCTAAGGGGGTTTGACCCAATGACGCTGCGGAGCATTGTCCACGAGCCATGTAGCGGCGAGGCAATTTTTTTTGTTTGTTGCTACATGTATTTTGAACCCCCGTAAGTGATGTTTTCCCGGGGGTTTAAACCCCCCTAGATCCGCCACTGGCGTGTAGGCTCGTACTCAATGATGAACATGCATTATTGGTATATGTGCTTATTTTAAAGTGTACAATCACCTGAAAAAATTGTGTATTGGTAGAATACATAAATTAAATCACCCCCAAAACTTTACTTGCCTTCTAAAGAATTATAAGGGATAAGTAATATGAAGAAAATAAAGGATAACATAACACCCATGCATAGAGTACGCTCGGAACCCAAGTTCACCTTGGGTTCCATGGCTGCCCTAGTCTAATCGACTAGTCTAAACAAGTATCCTTTAAGTTTGCTGAGAGTGTATTTAAACTGAAATATATCTCTTTCTAGAAGTATTATTCAAAGCTCATATTTTGAATTCAGTATAGCAACATAGTACCCCTTACATCAAGAGCAAAACATGTGTTGGTATATAATTATGTAGACTTCAATAAATAATGGCGATTTCAACTGTGGTTTAGACCATAGTTTAATTCTAAACCTTCTTTGTCAATTGAAGTATTTGGAAACGGAATTTATGAGATTTTATGAAGTTAGAGCCTTTGTTGGGGATCATTCATTCAGTGATTAGTCTGCAAGTTAGAGCCTTCATTGGGGATCATCCATTTAGTGATTAGTCTACAAGTTAGAGCCTTTGTTGGGGATCATTCATTCAGTGATTAGTCTGCAAGTTAGAGCCTTCATTGGGGATCATCCATTTAGTGATTAGTCTGCAAGTTAGAGCCTTTGTTGGGGATCATTCATTCAGTGATTAGTCTGCAAGTTAGAGCCTTCATTGGGGATCATCCATTTAGTGATTAGTCTGCAAGTTAGAGCCTTCATTGGGGATCATCCATTTAGTGATTAGTCTGCAAGTTAGAGCCTTTGTTGGGGATCATCCATTTAGTGATTAGTCTGCAAGTTAGAGCCTTCATTGGGGATCATCCATTTAGTGATTAGTCTGCAAGTTAGAGCCTTTGTTGGGGATCATCCATTTAGTGATTAGTCTGCAAGTTAGAGCCTTCATTGGGGATCATCCATTTAGTGATTAGTCTGCAAGTTAGAGCCTTTGTTGGGGATCATCCATTTAGTGATTAGTCTGCAAGTTAGAGCCTTTGTTGGGGATCATCCATTTAGTGATTAGTCTGCAAGTTAGAGCCTTCATTGGGGATCATCCATTCAGTGATTAGTCTGCAAGTTAGAGCCTTTGTTGGGGATCATTCATTCAGTGATTAGTCTGCAAGTTAGAGCCTTCATTGGGGATCATCCATTTAGTGATTAGTCTGCAAGTTAGAGCCTTCATTGGGGATCATCCATTTAGTGATTAGTCTGCAAGTTAGAGCCTTCATTGGGGATCATCCATTTAGTGATTAGTCTGCAAGTTAGAGCCTTTGTTGGGGATCATTCATTCAGTGATTAGTCTGCAAGTTAGAGCCTTCATTGGGGATCATCCATTTAGTGATTAGTCTGCAAGTTAGAGCCTTCATTGGGGATCATCCATTTAGTGATTAGTCTGCAAGTTAGAGCCTTCATTGGGGATCATCCATTTAGTGATTAGTCTGCAAGTTAGAGCCTTCATTGGGGATCATCCATTTAGTGATTAGTCTGAAATTAGAGCCTTTGTTGGGGATCATCCATTTAGTGATTAGTCTGCAAGTTAGAGCCTTCATTGGGGATCATCCATTTAGTGATTAGTCTGCAAGTTAGAGCCTTCATTGGGGATCATCCATTTAGTGATTAGTCTGCAAGTTAGAGCCTTCATTGGGGATCATCCATTTAGTGATTAGTCTGCAAGTTAGAGCCTTCATTGGGGATCATCCATTTAGTGATTAGTCTGCAAGTTAGAGCCTTTGTTGGGGATCATTCATTCAGTGATTAGTCTGCAAGTTAGAGCCTTCATTGGGGATCATCCATTTAGTGATTAGTCTGCAAGTTAGAGCCTTTGTTGGGGATCATTCATTCAGTGATTAGTCTGCAAGTTAGAGCCTTCATTGGGGATCATCCATTTAGTGATTAGTCTACAAGTTAGAGCCTTTGTTGGGGATCATTCATTCAGTGATTAGTCTGCAAGTTAGAGCCTTCATTGGGGATCATCCATTTAGTGATTAGTCTGCAAGTTAGAGCCTTTGTTGGGGATCATTCATTCAGTGATTAGTCTGCAAGTTAGAGCCTTCATTGGGGATCATCCATTTAGTGATTAGTCTGCAAGTTAGAGCCTTTGTTGGGGATCATTCATTCAGTGATTAGTCTGCAAGTTAGAGCCTTCATTGGGGATCATCCATTTAGTGATTAGTCTGCAAGTTAGAGCCTTCATTGGGGATCATCCATTTAGTGATTAGTCTGCAAGTTAGAGCCTTCATTGGGGATCATCCATTTAGTGATTAGTCTGCAAGTTAGAGCCTTCATTGGGGATCATCCATTTAGTGATTAGTCTGAAATTAGAGCCTTTGTTGGGGATCATCCATTTAGTGATTAGTCTGCAAGTTAGAGCCTTCATTGGGGATCATCCATTTAGTGATTAGTCTGCAAGTTAGAGCCTTCATTGGGGATCATCCATTTAGTGATTAGTCTGCAAGTTAGAGCCTTCATTGGGGATCATCCATTTAGTGATTAGTCTGCAAGTTAGAGCCTTCATTGGGGATCATCCATTTAGTGATTAGTCTGCAAGTTAGAGCCTTTGTTGGGGATCATTCATTCAGTGATTAGTCTGCAAGTTAGAGCCTTCATTGGGGATCATCCATTTAGTGATTAGTCTGCAAGTTAGAGCCTTTGTTGGGGATCATTCATTCAGTGATTAGTCTGCAAGTTAGAGCCTTCATTGGGGATCATCCATTTAGTGATTAGTCTACAAGTTAGAGCCTTTGTTGGGGATCATTCATTCAGTGATTAGTCTGCAAGTTAGAGCCTTCATTGGGGATCATCCATTTAGTGATTAGTCTGCAAGTTAGAGCCTTTGTTGGGGATCATTCATTCAGTGATTAGTCTGCAAGTTAGAGCCTTCATTGGGGATCATCCATTTAGTGATTAGTCTGCAAGTTAGAGCCTTTGTTGGGGATCATTCATTCAGTGATTAGTCTGCAAGTTAGAGCCTTCATTGGGGATCATGCATTTAGTGATTAGTCTGCAAGTTAGAGCCTTCATTGGGGATCATTCATTTAGTGATTAGTCTGCAAGTTAGAGCCTTTGTTGGGGATCATTCATTCAGTGATTAGTCTGCAAGTTAGAGCCTTTGTTGGGGATCATCCATTTAGTGATTAGTCTGCAAGTTAGAGCCTTTGTTGGGGATCATTCATTCAGTGATTAGTCTGCAAGTTAGAGCCTTCATTGGGGATCATCCATTTAGTGATTAGTCTGCAAGTTAGAGCCTTCATTGGGGATCATCCATTTAGTGATTAGTCTGCAAGTTAGAGCCTTCATTGGGGATCATCCATTTAGTGATTAGTCTGCAAGTTAGAGCCTTCATTGGGGATCATCCATTTAGTGATTAGTCTGCAAGTTAGAGCCTTTGTTGGGGATCATCCATTTAGTGATTAGTCTGCAAGTTAGAGCCTTTGTTGGGGATCATCCATTTAGTGATTAGTCTGCAAGTTAGAGCCTTCATTGGGGATCATCCATTTAGTGATTAGTCTGCAAGTTAGAGCCTTCATTGGGGATCATCCATTTAGTGATTAGTCTGCAAGTTAGAGCCTTTGTTGGGGATCATCCATTTAGTGATTAGTCTGCAAGTTAGAGCCTTTGTTGGGGATCATCCATTCAGTGATTAGTCTGCAAGTTAGAGCCTTTGTTGGGGATCATCCATTTAGTGATTAGTCTGCAAGTTAGAGCCTTCATTGGGGATCGTCCATTTAGTGATTAGTCTGAAATTAGAGCCTTCATTGGGGATCGTCCATTTAAGTTAGAGCCTTCATTAGGGATCCGATCTATTCAGTGATTAGTCTAAATGTATGTATTGCTGTACAAGTATTTAAAGAGGGATAAACAAATTCTGATGATCAAATCAAACATACACTGAATAATTAAGACTACTAAAATATAATTTTGAAAGACTGAAATCAGAAAAGAAATATGGTAAAGTAGAGGCCCTTGTGGCACACCTGATGTGACATTGACCCAGTTATAACTTTCCCAATTTAAAGGGAGTGTAGCTTGGCAAATACTGGTTAACGCCATCTACGTCTCCTTTTGGACAACTGTACGTAAACGAATGGACTTGATTAACGGTATTCAGCGACTTAATCTCTACATGGTCAGCGTTCAAGAAACAGACCAAAGTTCTCCTCACGCTTCGGTTACGCGTATATATGTTGCACGCACGTGATTGCTGGGGTCCGTAGTCGTATTATACCCAATTGGCCCCGAGTCAGGCCACGGGAAAGACACGTAGTCTCGTCAGGCTACACTCCCTTTAAGATAACATATTGTGATGTTTTTTTTAGAGAAAAACTTCTCTTTGTAATCTTATTCCTCTTTTTGTGATAGAATCTGTAGAGTTCTTGAAGAATCCATTATGGACTGGATCAGAAGACATCATTCCATACAAGCCAAATCATCTCTTCTTGAGTATCCAGACATTGATAGCCTTAACAAGATCCCCTGGTGCATGTGACTTACTGGCTCATCATCTACATACCTTTGAGTGTAAGGTTATAGAATCCACTGAGTATAGCTGGAAAGATGTTACATCAGCCTTAGAGAGGTTCCTAAGAGTTGTTCTTCCTCAGGGCAATCTTGAGACCCTGTATATCTATGAATATATCAATGGGAAAGATGTACATAAGCCTAATTTAGACTATGCTTGCTTGCTGGCCATGCTGCTGCTGGGAAGATTGAATGATGAAAGAGAGAACGACGTGCATACAGAGCAGACTTTGAGTATGCTTGAAGAAGGAAACTCATTAGAAAGTCAGGAGACCACTCTAACGGACAGTCCGCAGAGAACGGATGATTTCAGTGCAGATCTGTACGAGAGCTGTTTTGATGAATGCCCCAGTCAGGATGAATGCTTTCACAACATGGAACCAGGTTTGTTCATTCAATCTCTCAAGGTCAAGAGAATACAGTCAAACCTGTCTATTTTATATGTTTATACTGTACTTTCTCTATATCCCTAGTATATCTCTCCCTTATTCTCTCTCTGTCTCTCTCTGTCTCTCTTACTCTTTCTTCTTCTTTCTCCTTGCAAGCTGACCTCTTACTTTGTTGTCATGCAATATTTTTCATTGATAGCGGGAATGTTATCATCTTTTAATTACATGCATTAATAATACTTTTTACGACATCTTCCAGCAATTTACCAGACATTCATTTCCTATAATTTTATCAATGTAAAGTACTTAATGTAGTTTGGTATTTAATTAAATATGTTTTATTCACATTTGCGATTACTTTGTATTTATAATGTATTTTAATCTTTGTATAACATGTATAATTCAGTCTTTGTACTGCGAAACATGTTCAAACAAACCTTTATTGAATTGAATTGAATTAAGGCCACCCAAGGGAAACACAAAAAGTAGCCACTAGCTGGAGGCAGGTGCAGGCCTTCCTAGACAGGATCTACAACACACATTCCTCTCTCATTGGCGACAAAATGCATGGCCATTATAGACAGGTGGCCTTTTTAGAAAGGTAGCCACAATCACAGGTTTGACTGTAAGTACCGGTAGTTCAACAGGTTTGACTGTAAGTACCGGTAGTTCAATTTGTAAAATCGTGTCTCCCATGCTGAATTAGACTATTTGTTTTATCCCTAGACTCGAACCCTTCAGTCAAAGATCCATATTTAAAGTAGCTGTGCGAGGGATTAAAACTGTATCTGAACTTAATAATTTTTGTATCATTGCAAACATTAGATTCAAACCTGCAAATCTTAATTACAATTAGATCTACATTGGAAATGGAACTGCACAGCATCATAATGATTTTCAGTCTCAGGATGGATAACAGAAGCGATTGAACTGCATAGAAAATCATCATCATAATCATCATTATCCCCATTCATACATACGCAAATCATGCCCAACCTGTGATGTACGTCACACATCTCGGCAGCGTTCGGAGAGCTCTTTAGATGCTATGCCGGGGCTGTATTTAAGCGTTTTGTAATTGATAATAATCATTACTTTGAATGTTTCCAAGCAGTGAATTTTGATAAAATTGTCCAATAAAATTTCACCTTTGCAATATAATGGAAATAAAGTTGGTTTTTTTAAATTTTCGCACAGCTACTTAAATATGAAAAAAATTCTAAAGGAGGCGAAGGTCAAGATATAGAAATGTATTTGACTTTTTGGAAACCCTAAAAGCACCATAGCTTATTGTATTTTTGGAAGGATACAATGATGAGAAGGATGATGTCCCTTAAATTGTCATCTTGTTACTTTAAAACCTCTCCAGATAGCACATCTTTCCAGCACATCTTAAATGTTCCTGATCCTGGACCATCCCTAGGCCATTCCATCTCAAATCTAGTCCTGAAGGGCACTGTACTGAATCCTGAGAGCTGTACTGCACTGGCCAATGGATTAGTAGGTTCTACATCTCTGCAATCCTTGGCATTGTTACAGTGTGGTATGTATCTATCTGTAACAGATCAGTCAGTAAAGGTTGAAGCTTATAAATCTATGGACATGCAGGCCTGGGTCCTATTAAGTCCCTGAGATATTGATACCCGGTAATGATTTCAACCAGCCTTAACCCAGAAATTAAACGGTGATGGTTATAAATCCTGAATTTCAACAGTTTACATCTTGAAAATGCAGGCATTAATATTCCGTAGCAAACTTTTTGTGAATTAAATAGAGCGAGTCTATTCTATATTCATTATATATACTGAAAAATTTCTTTTTGACCCCTTTTGACTTTCACTGAATGTGTATTGCCATTAAGATATAATTTGATGGTTCTTTTTGTTGTTGTTGTTGTTGAAATGCAGAGATGCCAGAATGTGGTTGGTGTGAGGTTATGTCTGCGCTAGCCATGAGGGCACAGAATGGACTAGTACTTCAAGAACTTGCTCTGTTCTACGAAGTTAGCATGTTCAACCTTCGCAATCACAAGTCTCTGTTTGGTCAGTACTGTGCACAGAAACTGAATGAGATGCTGGAGGCTTATCGCATGTAAGTGTGAATTAGGTTCACTTGTTTTGTAATAATCGGTCTTTATAATTATAGCATATTTCTCCTAGTGTACAGGGGCAATGATCGATGGTGTATATATCAATTAAGCCCGGCTCATGTTAACTTGTAAGTCAGAAAGTACAAAGAGATGATGCAACATGATTGGTCAAAATGAGATCATGTGACAAAGGATATATTGCCTATAGTAGGGAGGTTGTGTCCGCGGACACTTCACAAAAGTAAGGCTGTCATTGGCTGTACGTTTGCCATTGGATTTTATGATCACATAAATATTAAATAGCACTATATATCATCATGCATGTTTGTCCTTTACAAATTAATCAATTGTCCAACATAAGTCTTAACAGATGTATGGAATATTGCATGTAAGCTTCTTCAAATTGCTGTTTTAATTCAACTGTCCGGATGCACAACGTCTAGTACACTAGCTTAATTGCCGTTGTAAGTTGGTCACTGAAGCCATGCATATACAGACATGCTTATTAAGAGCCAATGGCAAATTAAGGTGGGACAAAACTGTGTCTGTAAATGTGTCAATAAATTGATGTTAGACATGTTTCTTGTTAAAGGTACTATATATGTCCCATTTGCAGGCCAAAAAATGAAAAGGTTAAGTTCCAACGGCATTTGAAAGACAAATAATACTAATTATTTAGAATTAACTTCCCTGAAAACGAAAGGGCTTAATTGATCGAAAATGGCTTTTAGTGGGAAAATAACGACCATTAATTGTTGAATCGACTTAAATGATTGCAATCATTTAAGTAATAGTCTGATTTTTTAGACCGTAATTTTACTGAATGGTTGTACGTTTTGTGCTGCTCAAAGATTCAATCAGTTTAATTTTGGCCATTACAAGTAGTGGGTTTGATGTAGACAAATGCTCATGTACCTGTTACCTGACAGCTCATTTTATGTATGTTATTACCAAAGAAAAAAAAGATGTAAGTCAGTCACTCAATATAGTGTCTGACAGTGAAGTCTAGAAGGTATAAACAGGTTTCCTTGCATAATTTGAATATTAGGACACTGCTAACGTTTAAATTTCACATATACATGACATATTCATAATTTCTGCAAAGTTCTACAGAATTTGATGTTGGCTGCAAAAGGGACATAGTATCTTTAAGGTTGCAGTAACCATTACATGCAATTAGGTTTTTAAACACTTTCTAAAATTTGGATTATTTTGTGCACAGGCAAAATCACAAGATGAAGAGTCTGAAATTAGAACTCCCTATCCCCAAAGATTGTCAATTAGCTGACAACTGTAAGTATATATTAAATTTGATAGACTATATTTTCTAATGTTTTAAAATGAAGAAGTTTTTCTCTTTATATGAACTCTGCATTAAGTTTTCAAATGTTTTGATGAAGAACATTTTAAGGTGCAAAACAGATGATATTCGATCAATTTATTATTAAGGAAAATTGGGCTTTTTAATTTTTATTTTAGCCCTACATGTATATAGTTGTAAGGATTGGGAGGGGGAGATGCATGCATGCATGGCTCGATCCCCTTAGAAAATTCACTACCGGTACTTATATTTACTTTCATCTCTTAATTCCTACAAGATAAAATGCATTTTCACTTTAAACAAAAAAATCAACCGAACACTCATGTTTGATCACTCCAGCCTACCTTCCTAAGTACGTACCTAGCGTATCAAGCCTCACCTTACGATGTGGAGCAACTAGACTGGAGGCCAGGCACAAGCTTGTCTCGCCTGTAGAGCTTGCCTTGGCCATTCAAAACAGGGATTCTGTCCTCACAAACTTTGTGCTTGATCGCTCATCACTTAACACCACGGAGGTAGATACTCTACTAGCAGCCACAGCAAGTAAGCTCTAATCATGCATATCTAATTGAATATGTGAAACTTTTCATGCACTGTATGCTGCATTGGCATATAAGAGTATTAATTAGTTCAAGTCTTCAAAATTGAATTAGTTTGCCTGAGATACTAAAAAATAGTCAACAAGTTGTGCAGAAATGTGAATTTTATTCATAAGACCTCACTAAGCAAGTTGTCATCACACGTATCTACATAATAGTTAGGTGACAACTAGGCTTAAAGGTTTTTTAGATATATGAGCCCAGGAGTTCTAAAAAGGAAATTGTAATTTGAAAAAATCAGTCTGAAAACAAATCTTAAAATAGTTAATAATTTGATATAATATATAGAGTTTAATTGTTGGAAGAAAGAAAATTTAAGCAAAATATTGATCACATATACACATATATAACTTTTTACAATATAAGCACATATGGTACGTACTATACCTTTGTTGTGATCCATATTCTAGCTATCTTATCTTATTGCATGCTGTAATTTATGCAGCTTGTGATTTTCTATCAAACTAATTTTGCGGATTTCATTTCTTTAAAGGTAATTAATTAATACAAAGCTTTGGTATGGGGTCATGAACATATATTGGAAGCATATATGCGATTTTTAAATATTCAATGATCGTTGTCGCGGTTGAAAATCGAGTCTAAAGTGATGAAAATTGTAAATAATAAACTCTTTGTGTTGTATAGCTCCCTCTCAAGACTGATACTACTTTAGCTTTAAAACAATGTTTCTTGACTACAATCGACCAATTTGCTATTCCCGTTTGGAAATTATATATCAGAACTGCATAATCTGAGATTTTCATGGTCGCATAGCTACCATGGAATGGCTTAATAGGCGCTATTTGAAGTATTTGAAATTTACCGGGAGCACCTGTAAATTTTGATTATTCTTTTTTTTCGAAAGCAGAAGTGTTTTAGGGGCTAAATTTTCTAGTGCTTATAATACATCCACGGGGCATCCAAATATATCAACATTTTAAAGAATTACTATTCATCCAATTTTCAAAATTTCCCCAAACTTTGCATTATACCTTTAACAATGATGACTTTGCATGGTTACTTAAAGCTATATGGTTTCTAAAAAGTTCAGTTGCTTGAACTCTGGATTACCTTTCCTGCAAAAGTCATCAATTCTCTAAACTCCAAGTTAGTACCTGCTAAGTTCATTCACTTGATAGGAATTAGATGTTCCATGTGAGAATCCTCTGTTATGTTTGTCTGTTCTTGCAGGCCCTCGATCCTGTTAAAGAATGATAAAACAGTTGTCGGTTCTTTCTTTAGACCCTGCTATGTTATAATAATCAGTTGTTTGTATTTTGTATTTTTTTGTATTTATTAGACAAATTTATTGACATGGTACATAAATATTTTGTTTCACAATACATAGGCATTGTAATTATTGTATCCCCCGGCAGTATGCCGGTGGGCCGTACTTTGGATTCAGCAGCGTTACGCCGCCGCCGCCGCTGCGTCATATTCTTGTGTGCGCTCTAACTGCCACATTCCTTGACGGATTTTTTCAAATTTTGTATGGAGGTGTATCTTGGTATAATCTACACACCTATAACTTTTGGTAATGCTGCCCTCAGTGTTCCGTCTTCTATAGGGTAAAAGGCCATATTTTTGTGGATGGTTTGTGTGCGCTCTATAGGCCACATTTCTCAAGGGATTTTGTTCAAATTTTGAACGAAGGTGTATCTTGGTAAAATCTAGAAGCCTATAGATTTTGGTGATGCTGCCTCTAGTGTTCCGTCTTTTATAGGGTCAAAGGTCACATTTTGATAGATGTCTTATGTGCACTCTAGTGTGTGGTCTAACTATATCATTTCTTAACAGATTTCTTTCAAATTGAGTATGGAAGTGTATGTTGGTAAAATCTACGCACCTATAGTTTTTGGTGATGCTGCCACGAGTGTCCCGTGTTTTATAGGGTAAAAGCCCATATTTTTGTGGATGGTTTGTGTGCACTTTATAGGCCATGCATTTCTCAAGGGATTTTGTTCAAATTTTGAACGAAGGTGTATCTTGGTAAAATCTACAAGCCTATAGATTTTGCTGATGCTGCCTCCAGTGTTCCGTCTTTTATAGGGTCAAAGGTCATATTTTGATAGATATCTTGTGTGCACTCTAGTGTGTGGTCTAACTACATCATTTCTTAACAGATTTCTTTCAAATTGAGTATGGAAGTGTATGTTGGTAAAATCTACGCACCTATAGTTTTTGGTGATGCTGCCACGAGTGTCCCGTGTTTTATAGGGTCAAAGGTCATATTTTGGTGGGTGTCTATAGTGTGCGCTTTGCAGGTCATATTTCATGACGGATTTCTTACAAATTTTGAAAGGAGATGTACGTATCTTGGTACAATCTACACATCTACACTTTTGGGCGATGCTGCCCTCATTGTTCCGTCTTTTATATGGTCAAAGGTCATATGTCTTTTATGCGCTCTAACTGCCACATTTCTTGACGGATTTCTTTCAAATGTTGTATGGAGGTGTGTACGTCTTAGTACAATGTACACATCTTTAGTGTTTGGCGATGCTGCCACGTGTGTTCCGTCTGTTATAGGGTTAAAGGTCGTATTTTGGTGGCTGTGTTTTGTGCGCTCTAACTGCCACATTTCTTAAAAGATTTCTTTCAAATTTTCTACAGAGATGCATTATACTCTAATCTACACACATATTGGTAATTTGGTGATGCTGCTCCTATCCTATACGTCTTGACAGTAGTCCAAGCCACTATATAGTGGCGATCTCTACATCATCCTTTTGTTTCAGGGAGGGGAGGGGGATCTTTGTCCCTCCTTCGAACATTAGGATGACACAAAATCGCTGCCACTGCCGGGGGATACATTCGCATTGCGCGGCAATACAGATTGCGATATTTTTAGTTACAAATATGGACAAAATAATTTGAAAGATACATGGAAACACTATATATAATTGTACAAGTATATACTTCAAATAAGATTAAATGTTTAGAAAATGATAAACAGTGATGCATATAAAATCTTTTATGTTGATAATTTACCTGCTTGTGTATTGCATTAATAATAGCAAATGATACTGAGTAAATCTGATAGCAATAATTCTAACCGCAATTACAATTTACGTTTTTTGGGGTACCGCTTGAATGGTCAGAAACTCATTCTCTGATTGTTGCTTTAATGTTTGTTTGTTTGTTTGTTCTTTTTTTACAGACTCTCCTATGCTAAAGAGGTTAAGCGTGAGGAATAACTGCTATTCTACATCTCAGCCAAAGGGCCTCCTAGCCTTACTTCAACACTCAGGGATACACTCTCTTGATTTGTCCGATTGCAGCTTTCTTCTCAAAGGTGAATTAAGAATGTCATCAAACCGCACAAACTCAGTTTGTCTGCTATTCAAAATGATAATAATAATAATAACACACAACTGTCACAACAGTTATTAGCTGTGCGAAGAAATTTCACAAAATGCATGGGCAATTTATACATGTAAGGTAAGCTATATCATTAAGAACATGAATCATTTGCTTTAAGGTTGTATAACTTAATTAAACACTTCAATAAGTATTTGCCAAGACCCTTCTCAGAACTTCAGAGCCTTGAAAGCTAGCTTGAAAGCGAAATATATGAGTCCTGAATCATGACATACGTCACATGTGGGACAGGGAGCCTGAGCGCTAGCTCGATGGGCTATATAGCGAGAAGCACACAGAGTTTACACATACAATTTGCATAATGAAAGTGGACTAAAAATCTCAGGTAATTATACTTTAAAATTGACTATTATGCCATTTGTATAATGTAAGAAGACTTAATAAATTCACAAAATCCGATCTCTATAAAATGCCTTTTCTATTTATGCATAATGGGTATACATGTATATAGGCAACCAAAAGCATGAAACTGAAAAGACCTGCAATTGCTTAAACCTTTCAATACATGATGTTGGTTTTTTCCTCCATATCATCATATTTTTATCTGCAGAGTGTAACAAAGAATTTCAGGATGATCTAGTGGATGCACTGATTAACAACTGTAGTCTTCAACACCTTAAACTTTCAGATCGTAAACTAGGTCAGTATTAAATGATGGTGCTAGCTAGTTGTTTCTCATCCTCCTTATGTGCAGATAATTGGGAGAATGAAAAAAGTCATGATTATGATGTCATGGAAAAAAAATAAGGATTAAAGCCTGATTCAGACATGATGTCTCATAATAATGTCCTTGCAAAACAAGAACACTTATACACATTGTTATTTGTATGAGGGTTTTGATCGATCGAGCCAACCAGAAAAATTGTCATATCTTGTTTTTTATTAATATTTATTCTTGTTTTATTATTATTATTATTATTATTATTATTATTTGAGCAAAAGTACCTTGCTTGATGACCGTATCGAAAAATGTTCAGTATCTCATGGTTTGGGTGCACGAACGCGTAGAAAGGTGAATACACGTTGATGAATACACCCAGGCAGACAATGGATGCAGACCTTGCAAAATACTTATAAGGAAAAAATGAGTATTTTTTTTCTCTGCTGGATATAATACCAGAACATAATATGATAGTGAAAACTGAGATACTAGGTTTCATACATTTGATAAAAAGAATATTGAATGGCTTTGAGACACAAGAGTATATCAAACTGGCTCATCTTGCCGATTTGTGAAATATACACTCTTCAGCTCGTGGGATATATATACCCTTCTTCCCCACTTAAGGCCATTCAGTATTATATAATTATCTACCCAATTTATTGAGCAGATAATCTTTTTATAGACTTGAAGATTCAGTGTATGTTGTTTAAATATGGGAGAATTTGTTTTGACTTATTACTAGTACTCCAGATTACCTTTCATTTTCTACATAGGTAATGAAGATCTGGCCATTCTAGGCAGAGCATTTGCTGACACAAAGCGCACAAAGCAACAGCCTGGATACTGTCTGAATCTCTGGTAAGAGGACTATATATCAATCTACACTCCTTGAACAATCAAAGTCTAGCTAAAGTTGATTAGAATATAGTCTTAAAAGTACCGAGGTTCTGTGAAATTTGGTTTAAAATTGTCCAGGTAATACAAGATGACCTGTACATGTGATTAATAGTGTTTCTTATGCCAAGCACAGGAAAATTGATGTTGCAAAAGTTTCAATGAATTTGACATGCAGGAATTTCATGAATCTAAGTTGTCATACTATTCATGGTCACATAATACATTAGTTATAATACATTAGTAATAACTTAATGTCTTTGTATAGAGCTTTGGAAATGGTTAGCCTGGCTGTAGCCCCACAACCATGCATTACCAGCTAGAGCACAGTGCATTTCAAGGAATAGATACCCAGGTACTTAATAATGCCGCAGAATCACCCGTTCAAAGTCTAATAGTGGATATTATTTATTGGCATTCTCTTTGTACACCAGCAACTTGAAGATATTCCATGTAGAATCTCTCGCGTAGTAAAAAAAAAAAAACACTTATGTATGTATGATGTAAACTCGCATTTTTAGTCTTTGGACTTTTTGACAAGATTGAATAAAACCTAATTTGAATTGAATTGAATTAAATAGTGTAAAGTGTCAGGCAGTACAATAAGTTGATGTGTTGTACATGCATCAATGATTATTTTACTCCATCAAAGTACACTTAATGATTTCTTTCCATTTTGCACCCAACAGGGGCGCTTCTCACTTTTCATCAAGGGCCCTCAGGCAATTTTATGAAATGCTTTCCAAGGATGTTGGTGGTTGTCATAGTAACAAGAGACTTCATTCCCTGGATCATTTGAGTATCCATAGTCTGTATATTGAACAGTTAGAGCCACTGCAGAGCATCATCCCTCGTGTGTCATGTATGTGCAGAGAGTTTACAGATGTTTCGGAAATTGAAAAATGCCTGCACAAAATCTTTGCTCCGATTGATGACCTTGAGTATCCGGATATAGAATATTTTTAGTAGGACTTGTGCTTCCAGGTATGATAGCACCTAGCGTTAACAATTTAAGCCTGGACGATCATCGCCAGATTGAACCTTAATTCCAGTTTCCTTGTCTTTCATTCTGAATATGAAAAATGCAGCTGGAAGACATCAATTACCTGCTATCGATCATCCTTCATGGCGTATGACCTTGGAGGTTCTGTTGATTCAAGGATGTATGGTATTAAAGACTATTAGCCCTAATGAGGTATGACCATATTGGTTCTGTTGATGCCAAACTTGATGATATTAAAGACTATTAGCCCTAATGAGGTATGACCATATAAGTTCTGTTGATGCCAAACTTGATGATATTAAAGACTATTAGCCCTAATGAGGTATGACCATATAAGTTCTGTTGATGCCAAACTTAATGATATTAAAGACTATTAGCCCTAATGAGGTATGACCATATTGGTTCTGTTGATGCCAAACTTGATGATATTAAAGACTATTAGCCCTAATGAGGTATGACCATATAAGTTCTGTTGATGCCAAACTTGATGATATTAAAGACTATTAGCCCTAATGAGGTATGACCATATATAGGTTCTATTGATGGCAGACTTGATAATATTAAAGACTATTAGCCCTAGAGAGGTATGACCATATAGGTTCTGTTGATGCCAAACTTGATGGTATTAAAGACTATTAGCCCTAGAGAGGTATGACCATATAGGTTCTGTTGATGCCAAACTTGATGATATTAAAGACTATTAGCCCTACTGAGGTATGACCATATAGGTTCTATTGATGCCAAACTTGATGATATTAAAGACTATTAACCCTAATGAGGTATGACCATACAGGTTCTGTTGATGCCAAACTTGATGATATTAAAGACTATTAGCCCTAATGAGGTATGACCATATAGGTTCTGTTGATGCCAAACTTGATGATATTAAAGATTATATACCTCACTTAAGAAATCCAGCCATCTGATTGGTCGAAATTGCAGTCGTTGTTTTAACTATTCCCGAAAATAAACGAAAAATGCCAAAGCCATGTAATAGTTAAAAAAAATAGTTTAAAAATCCCGGCAAAATTCCAGTTACCGAAATTAGTTCAGTCTTGCTGAGCACGGACACCTTACATTAATTTTTTTTGTGCGATAATTTCATAGTCGCTACATTTTAGGTTTTTTAATTGCTTGAAAATTTCAGTCACGTCATTTTGCTAGCAAAGATTAACAGACTCGACAGTGTCTCAGATTTTCTGTGATGTTTTAACCAATCTTTACTCAATAAAAGGCTAATTAAGGTAAGAATTCTTGGTAGATTATTGTGATAATTCGTACGGTCGGTGAAAAGTCATAGCGACTGCTTTAATACTCGCGCACTGGCTGTTTCTATACTGCCATACTGGCTTGCGAGAAAGTTGAATCCCTCACCCCTCGGCGCGCCGCACGCACAGGCGCCTCGGGGTGATGGCAGGGATTCAACTGACAACTAGACTAGGTCTAGGTCTAGGTCTATCTCTTGAGCGTATAATAAAAACAGCTAGTCCTCTCGTAGCAGTCGATCACTATAACTATATTTTAGATTCGGACTTTAGCGTCATTTCCTCAATTGTAACAAGGTAGATATCATCAAGCATGAAGATTTTTCCAACTCGAGAGTTTTTAAGTGTTTTTCAGCAATGCTTAAACAGGAAGGAAAGGGATTTGTGACTCACAAACCAGTCCTGTTCTACCAGTTGATTGGTAATTTGACTCTTTTTTTCGGCATATAAAAGTATTAATGACTGCTTTAATATTCGAGAAATAGTTTTTTATACGCTCTCGGGAAGTTACAATTGGGCTATTGCCCTCGGCATGCCTCGGGCAATAGCACAATTGTATCCTTCCCTCGAGCGAATAAAAACAACTATTTCTCTCAAAGCAGTCATTAA
>CP137674.1:35101755-35106755 GCA_037976565.1 Mesocentrotus franciscanus | reverse complement strand
ACTTGATCAACCAGATAATTGTGTATACATACAGCTACAAAACATATACAATGTACATGTATTCAGAGTGTTTTACTGGCTTCATACTCGTCAGAGCACACTTCTATTGTTAGAGACTAATCTAAATAATATGAGAACATGCAATATATAGAAATTTTACAAGCATTCCTTAACTTAAATCTTCACAATCTTCAGTTACTCATGAATGTGACTTCAACTTGATCATCTCTTCAACAGCCTCACTATTGTTAGCAATTTGCTTACATAGTATCATAAGCACATGAACTCTAATCCAGTTTCATAATCACAACTCATTTTAAGAACCACTCTAAAAGTGAACACGAACATTTAAAATGTACACATACAGTGGAATCATACTGGTGATAAAGTTAGCTTGAGTGAAGCAGAGTTGGATTAATAAAAAAGAAAAGTATGACATGGAATATTAACGATAATAACAGTAATCACCATTTTAAAGCTGTGTCCTCCAATGCTTCAACCTCCCTTTAACGATTTTATCATGATTTGGGTAGCCATAAATAGACTACTACCCCATGATTTGTTATCTACATAGACACTACTAACATTACACCTTTAAGGTTCTTCCAGATATAACATGGCAAAACCGAGGCTTTTTTTTTCTTTCTTTTTCTTTCATGATGTGAATTTGAATTTGAAATTATTAACAACAACACATCACAATAATGACATTATAATATATATAAACAATTATACAATGCAAAGAATAATACTGATACATGTATACATAACAGAAGAGTACGGTAATGTTGATTGAACAGTAATGGTTTTAAGACGATATTTATACAGATCTGCATGATCTGATGACGTAAAGTGTAATACGCTGCACATGCATGGCTGTATCTTATAACACAGAGCTCGTGAATGCGCGCGCACGCAAGCCCTTTGTTGCGGGCAGTTGCCATTCATGTTACATGTTTTTTTTAAATAATTAAGCTGCTTTTTTTGTTTTGTTACTATACCATATCTGAACAAGACTTCAATGCTCATGGTACGGAAAATACATATCCTGCCTGTCATTATGGGAACCTATTTCTGAAATGTCTTACTCTCAATCTGTCTCTTCCATAATAAAACTCAGAAAATGCACAATTTCTGCCTAATTAAGAATTAAGGCAATAATAAGAATATACAATTTAAATCAGATACCAACTAAATTAAAACCGAAGGAATACTGCTCATGAACATATGAGTCTTCAGTCTGTTTTTGAATTGGTCACCTGTGACTGCCTCTTGACAACATCAGGGGGGTGTTTCACACAGATCCTAAGTCAAACTTAACTCTAAGTTGGACTTAAATATTATGGAGAGCCATTTGTAGCCTTAAAATAAAATATATTCAAAAGCGAAAATTCAAGTATTTTAGACTTTCCATAAATTCCACATCAAGAACATAAAATCTCCTTGGTAATAGAAAATATGAATGATTTGAATCAACATTTTATGTCTTTTAAAATAACTTTTAGAAAATATTTTCAAAGATGCTAACGGCTTTCCATAACTTTTAAGTCCAACTTAGAGATAAGTTCAACTTAGGGTCTTTGTGACACCCCCCCCCCCCAGGTATTCTGCCCCATACTTCAGCTGCTGCTACATGGAATAGTCACACTTCATATGAGTAATGTTTTTAGGAGCAATGAGTTGGGACTTAAATTTGAGCGTAAATTTCTGAATGGCTATACTTTTGCAAAAGGTCCTGAAGATAGACTGGGGCTGAGTTTTGAAAACAATGAAAACTTAAAAAGGAGGATTTTTAATTTTATTGCTGCTTGTACAGGGAGCCAATGTAGACTTTCAGTATGGGAGTAATACTTGTATGGACGAGTGAGTGTCACTAGTCTGACGGCTGGATTTTAAAAGCGTTGAAGCTTCTTGATTTGATAATACACACTTATATAAGAGATGAAATAAAAACAAAGGTTTTTTCAATGAATCAAGTCCTTGGCCTCAAATAGACTGACAAAACCTTTGCACTGGATTACAAAAAAAAAAGAATTATGTCAAATGTAAAATAAGCAATAGCACTTACAGCAATGTGCGCTGTAAATTTGCATACCAAATAATGTTATTTGAAAACTAGACATATAACCTATGAAATAGCTGTTAAATAAACCTGACAATCAGTGTATCTCCATTGCTATATCATGTGAGATCATTTGACATTAGCACGTTGAAGCATAAAATAGATACTTGCATATATATCTCCAAGAGGTAGTTTGGGAAGCTCAAAAATAAAGAATGTAGCCAACTTTTCTATCACAATCAATGTTAAAAAAATCGACTGCGAACACTAAAAGTGTAAAGGACAAGTCCAGGGGGTGTTTCACAAAGACTAAGATCAACTTAAGTTGGACTTGGAAATATGGTAGGCGATTATGCCCTCAAAAGGTCTTGAACCAGATGTAAATTTAGAGGAAAAAAAACTATTATGATCTTTAGATAATGTTTTTTCCTTCAATAATAAACTATCAAAAAAATGTGAATTCTTTAGATTTGCACGTCCCTTGAGAGACCAAAGGTGAGAGTAACCAGTGGCATGAATGGCCTGCCATAGTTCAAGTCCAACTTAAGTCGATCTTAGTCTTTGTGAAACACCCCCCAGATCTTTTTCTCTATTTTGCTTGGGTAGCATAGCCAAATGTAATGGTACGAAATGACACGGGTCATCTGAAATGCAAACTGCAATTTTGTTGTTAAAGGGAACCAAAACCTTCATCCTAAGTTACCTTTCTTGTAAAGTTTAAACGATTTGAATAAGATTAGTGAAAAATTGAACAAAATCAGGCAAGGTATAAGGAAGTTAAAGCTAAAGAAATAACTTTTCACCAGAGGGCGATATTTAATTTGATGGCGTCATTTGTGGACAACTCTCCATGTCTTCTGATCATGGAATTTCACAATTCTTTCATTTTCTTTGTATTCATTTGTGTTCAATATCCGACTTCATAAAATGTGAAGTAGAATATCATTCTGCATTCTATATCTTGTTTTCAGGGGAGTAGATTATCTCAATCACAAGAAAGAAGGAAAAATAGTAAATTCATTTTAGGAAAATGACCTCCCACTAATTACAAGTACAGGTATCATAAAATTGCACGGAATAACACGTAAAAAAAGTTCTACGGAATCCAATTGGTGGAGATGTAATGACTGTGGTGTCCCTTTTGTTATTTTTATCCTTGCTATCGCAATATCTAAACATAGTGACAGTATCACTATAGGACGATGATCCAATTACATTTTGAGGCTAGTATGTCAAGATCATAGTCGTCAGTTGACATTTGATTATAGACTTTTTGTTTTCATTGTGATATGTCATGAATAATTTCATCCATTTCTTATACCGAATTAAGGGCGGAGGCATATAGGAGAGGCAGTCGCATTTGTCTTAATTGTTTAATGTCGCAATTAGTGGGAGGTTGATGCCTATTTCTTTTCACAAAATAACATTCTATTATCCGCATAACATACAATAAATGTTGAGCATAACACAATGTTGAAGAAGCTGATAAACCATGTATGGACCTTGACAACAGGTGATAGGAACAATTTTATGCAAATTGACTGACACAGTCACTGGTACATTGTTATTACAGCCATTGCAAGGCATACCACCATCCAAATTCTACAAAAAAATAAATTTGTAATATCTTCAGGCTTTTTCTTTCTATACTTGACATTAAATTCAACCATTGTAGCAGCACAGACAGGTAAAATTATAAACAAGGAAATCAAGGTACATAGGTAAGTTGTAGAAAAGGTCTAGACTTTCCTTTTCATCTCAATCTCTTTTAAATGCTAATGAATCATCAAAAGAACATTCAGAATACCACCGATTAATATATACATGTATATTAGCTTAATTAAAACAACGGTAGGCTTAAGGGAAAGACGAATCATCTTTGGACATGCAAATATTGCGCGAACCCTTGCTTTCAATTCAGTTATTACTGCTGATAATGGTACGTGAACCTGACTGCAAAACTGTGAGTAAATCTATCCATTATCACATATAATACAAAGAAATAGTCTACAATTTAGTTAATTTAAATACAGATATATTTGAGGAAGTGGTGGGAAATTCTCATTAAGAAGAATTGATAAACAGAAAGATCCTTATTGAGCTAACTGATTGTCTGATTGTCTCATCATGATTGTCTCATCATACAATATAAGAATGGTAATACACCCTGTTGCAATGGAACACTCTTGCATAATCTTAATATGAAGTCATCTCACAAATGACTTATATTGTACTTTGATTCTAACATTAGGGTAGAGCCACAAAGAAAACACATTTTTATGCCTTACTTTAGTTTAGTATCGCCTGCATATAATGAATGATGATGGAGAATGCTGAATATACCAAGTTAATGACACCAATGAAAGTGAAAGCTTGTATGTTTTGGATAGAAAATGAAAACCCTATTGACGTTCTGCTGAATTGACTGTTGAATAACCAAAGAATGCATACCATGGCCCTGAAAGCATCCACCAACCCCGCAACCAACCAACAGAATAGGGAGCTGCCTGGAGCTATACTACATGCTTACCATGGAGAAAAAGGGAGTCAATTAAAGATAGTTCTAGTATTAATGGAAAGTAAATATAGAATACCATAATATAGAGTCATATAAATACAAGAAACTCACACACACAAAATCAAGAATATAAATAAGTGATTTTTTTTACCAATGTTTGAACAGAAAATGTTTACTGGTTCAGTCACATACCTGTCACACCAACATGAACTATGCAAGACAAACAACAGACAGACAATACAAAATATTACATCACCCTGAATGACACAGAATCAGTCAGTTTGGAGACTCAGGTTTGGAGACATGGTGGTGGAGTCCATTCAGTGGTGTGACAAAGGAAGAATGAAAGTTAAACCAGGGGTGTTTCACAAAGACTAAGATTGACTTTAAGTTGGACTTAAGTATGGCGGGCCATTCATT